>CM059340.1:794187-904770 GCA_030340685.1 Protosalanx chinensis
TAACTCTACCGGTGTTGTGCCCAATTCATGCTCCTTGCCGATATCTGACTCCCCTGCTCGTGAACGCGGCACGTTGCTTCTGCATTGCTGCAACTTTTACCTGCAGACTTTGCGCTTCACTTCATAATCAGTTTAGCCTGCATTTCGCTGTTCTTACTGAAGGAATAGTTCTTTATTTGAGTCCTTTAAGACCTATTCTAAGAGATCTTTTTAAAATAGATCTTTAAGATCTATTTGTGTTCTAACAGAGATAAACTGAAAACAAAAATATAAGGTATGTTATTTATATTGCTTAGAATTACGATAAATAGAACATTTTAAGTAGTTTTAGTTTTAATTTTGCTTTAAAAGACTCAATAATATTCTGGTTCAATCTGACCTAAACAATGAACCAAAAGGGTTCAAAGGTACACAGAACACAGGGGAGTCAGATATCAGCAGGGGGTGCCAATTCAGCACAACACCGGTCTTCGGACAGTCCCCCCCTTCAACATCTCACCCCCCTTCCCCGCCTCACCCCCCCTTCCCCGCCTCACCCCCCTTCCCCACCTCACCCCTCTTCCCCGCCTCACCCCCCTTCCCCCACCTTACCACCCTTAGCCCGGGCCTGTCCTCCCTCCCTCCACACAGCCCTCCGATGTCATGTGACATTAGACTCTACGCTTGCAGAGTTGAATCTAGTCTGGCAGAGACCTGCCCCCCGTGCTGCAGTGAGTCCTGACAGCTGAGCTGGGACTGTGTCCTCATCACCGGGACAGGACAGGCTGTCTGTGCTGATATGGGGGCAAACATGCTAGCAGGCTAACGCAAATCTGCTGAAGTTGCATGCAAATCCCCCCACCCCCCCGGAAAAACTGAAATAAGCTCAGTCTCCGTGTTCCGTCTCGTTCATCTCCTCAGACCAGCTTCTAAGCGAGTCATTCTGAGGAAGATTTCACGTGTCAATACTTAACAGTTCCTCATCCGTATGGCTTGACTGTAAATAACTGAAAAGGAGATGGGTGTGTCTGAGCTTTCTACCCAGGCCTACAGCTGCCCATGACCGCAATGACAACACAACCTGGACCCCACCCACACTGAACCACCTCAAAGACAACAATAAGATCCAAGCTGTGTTTGCTAGCCAGTGGATAGCATGAGAACTGCTCTACGTGGATGAAGGTGGAGGGTGAAAGAGAGAAAAGAGGGGGGGGGGGGAATGAAAGGCCAGGACAGAGAATGGGTCCAGAGGTGAGGTTAGCGATGACACACAATCCCATTCAAACTCATTCACCCTAACGAAGGCACTAGAAACGCTAATGATACTAGAAGCATTCCAACAAGATCTTAATTTACATTACATTTAGTCATTTATCAGACGCTTTCATTTAGAGCAGGGGTGTCCAATCCTGGTCCTCAGGGGCCACTGTCCTGAAGGTTCTAGATGTTTCCCTGCTCCAGCACACCTCCACAGAGCTTGATAACAACGCTTCATTAGAATCAGGTGTGCCAGGGCAGGGAAACATCTAGAACCTTCAGGACAGCGGCCCTCGAGGACCAGGATTGGACACCCCTAATTTACAGTGATTTACAGCAAGTACAGGGACATTCCCCCCTGAAACAAATAGGGTGAAGTGCCTTGCCCAAGGACACAAGGTCATGTTGGCACAGCCAGGGTTCGAATCAGGGACCTTCTGATTACTAACCCAACTCCCTAACCGCTCAGCCACATGACTCAGCTAGTCACCCACACAGCACTAGTCTGAACCCGTCATCAACAGCCAGACTTCGGTCCAGGAGCCCCCTGGGCTGACTTCGGTCCAGGCTGGGCGGAGGCAGTGGTGAAGCTGGACGCTCAGGTCTGTGGACTCACCTTGATGGAGGAGGAGGCGTAGGTCATGTCCTCCAGGCCGAAGTGGCAGCAGCTGTTCAGGTGCTCCTGACAGAACTTCTGGATGAGCTGCAGGTTGGACAGGCTGTCGGCCAGCGACATGTTCTCCTTCAGACACACATCTGGAGAGTCACGGGGGGGCATGGTTAAGACACGGAAAGGCCCCGGATCCAATATGACTTCCGAAAAACGAATTCTTCAGGACCCTTCGTTTGATTTCACCTAGAGGAGCTGTGATGTTCAGTGATCTGAAGACTGAGAATGGAGAAGTTTTTGAAAAGGGCTCTGTGTGGATGTCTGTGTGGCCAGAGGGGAACTTTATTGGTGTGTCTGATCTCCGATTGGCTTAGAAATGGCTTTTGTGTTTAGCTCAGCGTGTGTGCGCTCCTCATCCTGCTAGCCACTTCATCAGTGAGCTGATGTGATTAGGTGTGAGTAGATTAGGGGCTTTGTCGCTTTCTCTGAGGCAACGGGGGGGGGGGGGGGGGGGGGGGGGGAGCTGACCTGCAAACACAGACGAGGGTGCGAGCACACACGCGAAAGTAAAAGCGACGTGTGCATAAATATATCGACCCTTTCCTAACACACACACACGCACGCGCAGGTTTGTTTCGTATCCAAACCATTAACTTCCATGTAACGTTATGTGATCTCGTTGTGTTACCACACACCTTAACCCTTCACGTAACTTTCATCAGTAATGCTAACACTACCCCACCCCTCATATTTCACTTTATTTGTGTGCCTTTTCGGCCTTTGCAGGGTTAATTAAACAAGCCCACAACACACACACACACCTTCCAGTTTGACTAGCTGAGGACAGTAGAAGTGCAGCAAGGCAGCCAGGGCACAGCCATCAGTGCAGTCCTTCAGCAGGTTGTCCACCGCTGGGATCCATGGAACAAGCTGTGAACCCCCCTGCTCCTTCCTGTAGCGAGCCTGGGGGGAAGGGGGGGAAGAGGGGGGGGCACATGCCAGAGTACGGGTCACGAGAGGGAGATATCAACACCGAGGCCATTCGCACCGTCACACACATCCATATTTGCACAGACGGGTGATGAGGGTAGAAGATGTATCCGCCTAGTGCACAGGTGTAAAAAGATCCTGGTCCCTGAGGGCCACGGTCCTGAAGGATCTAGATGTTTCCCTGCTCCGGCACACCTGATTCTAATGAATCGGATGTTTTCAAAGCTCTGTGGAAGCCTGGATAATGACCCTCAGCTGTCAGATGTGCTGGAGCAGGGAAACATGTAAAACGTTATCTAAAACATTATCTAAAACGTTATCTAAAACATTATCTAAAACGTTATCTAAAACATTATCTAAAACTTTCAAACCAGGCCCTCGAGGATCAGGATTTGACCCCCTGACCTGGCGTGTCACAGGTGTTTTATGGCTAAATGAAATACAAATCATGAGAGGAGGGAAAAAACAAAACCAAAACTGTGTCAATTAAACTGTAGAAGGAGATCGTTCACGTGAAGAAGTATGACGATGACTCGTGCAGCTCGCACATGGACAACTGGGATGCTTCGTCTAACGCCGACGAAATAAACGTCCACGCAACAACATCTCCATGCATTAAGACGCATGCGATGACTTTAAACAGGATCACAAAGAACCTGTTGTGATCACATGTTCTAATGGAGCGTGCTGAAACCAAGGTAGACCGTGACAGACAGTTCCCATGGAGACAGGCCAAAAAAAAAGGAGGAGGAGGAGGAAGGAGGAGAATCCAGAAGAGGTCGACCGACTTACGGGGACTAATTTCATGTACCATTTGGTGGGAGACTTGAGAGACCAGAGAGAGACAGAGAGGGTAAGAAGGGGGATGGGGGGGGGGGAGAGACAAAATGAAAGACAAGAACATGAGGGATTATCTCGTCGGATGAGGCTTGGTCTGTCAAGTGGATCCTCTCTTAAGTACAAGCGCACCAAAAGCTAAGATGAAGATCCTTGACAAGAGCTCGACCTCGATAAGGGGGGAGAGAAGAGGAAAGTAGTAATTACACAGACCTTTGTGTGTGTGTGTGTGTGTACGTTAGTCCACTGTGTGGACTGTTCATGCACGTTTGCCACCCTAAACCCTAAACGCCGACAATTTAAGCTGACTGCTGTGAATTTCCTTTATAATACTCAACATCATTGCAGGAGGGGGTTGAAGATAGTCTTCTGCACTTGAAAGTCATCCTTGAAAGTGGACTGACACTTTATTTAAGCAACACTCCAACTGGGTGCTAACGGCTGTACTTAAATACTTCAAACATAAAACACTCCTTCCTCTATGGCAGTATTCCCCAACCCTGGTCCTCAGGGCCCACTGTCCTGCATGTTTTAGATGTTTCCCTGGTCCTCAGGGCCCCACTGTCCTGCATGTTTTAGATGTTTCCCTGGTCCTCAGGGCTCCACTGTCCTGCATGTTCTAGATGTTTCCCTGGTCCTCAGGGCCCCACTGTCCTGCATGTTCTAGATGTTTCCCTGGTCCTCAGGGCCCACTGTCCTGCATGTTTTAGATGTTTCCCTGGTCCTCAGGGCCCCACTGTCCTGCATGTTCTAGATGTTTCCCTGGTCCTCAGGGCCCACTGTCCTGCATGTTTTAGATGTTTCCCTGGTCCTCAGGGCCCACTGTCCTGCATGTTTTAGATGTTTCCCTGGTCCTCAGGGCCCACTGTCCTGCATGTTTTAGATGTTTCCCTGGTCCTCAGGGCCCACTGTCCTGCATGTTTTAGATGTTTCCCTGGTCCTCAGGGCCCCACTGTCCTGCATGTTTTAGATGTTTCCCTGGTCCTCAGGGCCCACTGTCCTGCATGTTCTAGATGTTTCCCTGGTCCTCAGGGCCCCACTGTCCAGCATGTTCTAGATGTTTCCCTGGTCCTCAGGGCTCCACTGTCCTGCATGTTCTAGATGTTTCCCTGGTCCTCAGGGCCCCACTGTCCTGCATGTTTTAGATGTTTCCCTGGTCCTCAGGACCCACTGTCCTGCATGTTCTAGATGTTTCCCTGGTCCTCAGGGCCCCACTGTCCTGCATGTTCTAGATGTTTCCCTGGTCCTCAGGGCCCCACTGTCCTGCATGTTCTAGATGTTTCCTTGGTCCTCAGGGCCCCACTGTCCTGCATGTTCTAGATGTTTCCCTGGTCCTCAGGGCTCCACTGTCCTGCATGTTCTAGATGTTTCCCTGGTCCTCAGGGCCCCACTGTCCTGCATGTTTTAGATGTTTCCCTGGTCCTCAGGACCCACTGTCCTGCATGTTCTAGATGTTTCCCTGGTCCTCAGGGCCCCACTGTCCTGCATGTTCTAGATGTTTCCCTGGTCCTCAGGGCCCCACTGTCCAGCATGTTCTAGATGTTTCCCTGGTCCTCAGGGCCCCACTGTCCTGCATGTTCTAGATGTTTCCTTGGTCCTCAGGGCCCCACTGTCCTGCATGTTCTAGATGTTTCCCTGGTCCTCAGGGCCCCACTGTCCTGCATGTTCTAGATGTTTCCCTGGTCCTCAGGGCCCCACTGTCCAGCATGTTCTAGATGTTTCCCTGGTCCTCAGGGCCCCACTGTCCTGCATGTTCTAGATGTTTCCTTGGTCCTCAGGGCCCCACTGTCCTGCATGTTCTAGATGTTTCCCTGGTCCTCAGGGCCCCACTGTCCTGCATGTTCTAGATGTTTCCCTGGTCCTCAGGCCCCACTGTCCTGCATGTTCTAGATGTTTCCCTGCTCCAACACACCTGATTCTAATGAACAGGTAATTAGGAAGCTCAGCAGAAGCTGAAGGGGGGGGGGGGGGGGGGGGTGCACCCCTCTGTTTGAGAAGCACTTCTGTGGAAACCCCTGAGATGAACCACGAGTCACTTTCTGGCCGATCCAAAGGTCATTCGGAGCTGATTGAATAGCCCAGCAGCCCTTTGAATGCTAATGCAAGTCCTTCATCTCTGCATGACCCTGATATCCTAACTAGCTCACAGTAGCATCAGCTGACTCCCTTATCTACTAGGGTAATGTTATTAGAAAATGTACACTTGCATCTTTGCCTTGGAAAAACTCCCTCGACAAAGACCTATCTAGATTTATACTGTACATTTTCATCCATTTACTCCAGCAGTTTCAGGAATAAAAATATTCTACCATCATTCTGCAACACTGATAACATACAGTCTTATGGCACCAAAACATAACCAGGAGTTTAGATGCTACATGACACTGATGTGCCTCTCGGGTGGGAGTCATGTGGCTGAGAGGTGAGCGTGTCCGGCTAGTAACCAGAAGGTCCCTGGTTCGAACCCCGGCTGTGCCAACAGAGTCTAGAGTGACTTACAGTACAGGGACATTCCCCCCTGAGGCAAGTAGGGTGAAGTGCCTTGCCAAAAGGACACAACGTCATGTCGACACAGCGGGGGTTCGAACCTTCTGATTACTAGTCTTACTGCTCAGCCTGGTTTAAGCCAAGGATGAAGGCTGAATAAACGACGACCAGGAAAAGCCCCTGATCTTCCTCCCTCTCTTATCCTGCCATCCCTCACCCCCTCCACCATCCTCCCTCTCTTATCCTGCCATCCCTCACCCCCTCCACCATCCTCCCTCTCTTATCCTGCCATCCCTCACCCCCTCCTCCATCCTCCCTCTCTTATCCTGCCATCCTCAAACCAGACATGTTTAATCAAGCCCCGCACAGATTTGCCACCAGGACAGATTCCCGAGCCCCCAACATGGCTTAGCAGGGCCTTTAAGTTAACCACAAGTACCTTCGGTACACTGTGCTACCAGCACAGCAGCTTAAAGTATAACACAGTCAGCTTCCCCCTCCCCGCCAAAGAGACCAGAGAACCAGAAGCTGTGCTGAGAGCGATGCTGTGGCCTGCCGTGGTGAAGCAGAAAGCCCTGAGCATGAAGCTGGAGACTCCAGCTGAGTTAAGCTGCAGTGCACACAGTGTGATAAGAGTGACGGGGATACATGGTCCATCTAGCTCCAGGTGAATACATACCTTCACACCTTTTCTGGGGGGGGGGTTTACACCCTGGACCCAGGCAATGATAGCCTTTACAATCCCTATTGATATTCATGGCACATGCAACAAAAGTAGGCCCGTCCAATTGTGCGTGGAAGCATGTAATTCATCTGTATTTTTTCCTCATGATTAGATGAAATTTGGTGGTAACTGGTAAACATTATGCAGCATTTCATATCCAGAGGGATACAGACGGCGTGTGTCTGTTCAGAGTGAGAAGTAGGACCCAATGCTGATGAACCCTAAAGAGATGGAGGCTCAGCTCAGGGGACTGGGGAGAGCGTTCACACACAGCAGCTGAACACACAGCAGCAACGAACACACACGTGTGATTCACAGATGTCCCTTTGACAGCAAGATCCCGTCTTTTCAGTATCGGTAGAACAGAACTGTTGCTAATTTGTCTGTTCCTATGGGTTCCATCAACAACAAAACGGAAACAGGGAGAGGAAGATTTTAGCTGCAAGCTTCAAAACCATGGAGAGACTCTTAAGACTAAACTTCATGGCATATGTTTAATAAGGGAACCCAAATACACGGAATCACCTTTTGTCTGACCCCAGTTGTAAAGGGGACTAGATTTCCTGCATAAAGCCACTAATACTGCACTGTCACAATGAACACTATCTGGCCTCTGGCTAACAGGCTAATGCTGGTGCAAACTGTGTTGTATTACAGATATGATGCAACAGCCTAGACCTAAATACTGTATTTCACGAATAATAATAAAAAAAACAAGATGCAAGCATCACCCCCCCTGGTCCTCTGGGGGAGAGATTGTTCCCTGCTGGAGGGTGCTGGTGTGGGGGGGGGGGGGGGACTCTGGGACAGTGGAGGCCCACAGTGGTGCTCAGGCATGGGGCTCTCAGGGCTGCTGGAGGGTGCTGGTGTGGGGGGGGGGACTCTGGGACAGTGGATCCCCACAGTGGTGCTCAGGCATGGGGCTCTCAGGGCTGCTGGAGGGTGGTGGTGTGGGGGGGGGGACTCTGGGACAGTGGATCCCCACAGTGGTGCTCAGGCATGGGGCTCTCAGGGCTGCTGGAGGGTGGTGGTGGTGTGGGGGGGGGACTCTGGGACAGTGGAGGCCCACAGTGGTGCTCAGGCATGGGGCTCTCAGGGCTGCTGGAGGGTGCTGGTGCGGGGGGGGGGGGGACTCTGGGACAGTGGATCCCCACAGTGGTGCTCAGGCATGGGGCTCTCAGGGCTGCTGGAGGGTGGTGGTGGTGTGGGGGGGGGACTCTGGGACAGTGGAGGCCCACAGTGGTGCTCAGGCATGGGGCTCTCAGGGCTGCTGGAGGGTGGTAGTGTGCGGGGGGGGGGGGGGGGTGACCAGTTGGATATGTTTCTGAAAGAACTGCTATCAAACATGCCTTTAAAACAACCTTAATGTGTGTCATCTGGTGCCTGACACTGTTACTGACACTTAGAAATATCAGCTGTTGTCGTCGTTGTTTTTGTTGCTCAGAATCAGAATTTCTTTGTCAATCTCTGAGCGGGAAACTCGTTAGTGTTGTTGCTTTACTGTTCACGTCCCACAGGTGGACTAGTGTCCGTCGGAGACTCACCTTAAATTTGTAAACTATTCGGCTTTATGCTCTTATAGCTCTTCCCTTGGCACTTATTGGTGCCAAGTCATGATGTATGTTGCTCAGTGACCGATGCTCTTTTGCAAAGCTTTCTCTTGTAGGTCGCTTTGGATGAAAGCGTCTGCTAAATGAATACATGTAAATGTAAATATATTCATTTTGCAACTGCGCCACACAGACACACACACTGTACACATGTCGATGCTGAGGTTTGTCCTCTTCCTGAAGCTTATGGAGAAGATGATTTGTGCATGTGATTGATGTACTCTGTCCACTTAAATCCATTAAGGGTTTCTAAGCACTCCCATCCTAACCGAATGGGACTGTCAATCACATTAGAGACGCATGCGAGTCAATCTGCACTGGACTGCTAATGCTGACACCAGAGAGAGAGAGGGAGAGATAGAGAGATAAAGAGAGAGAGTGAGATAAAGAGAGAGAGAGAGAGAGAGACACACACACAGAGAGAGGGAGAGAGAGAGAGAGACAGAGAGATAAAGAGAGAGAGAGAGAGAGACAGAGAAATAAAGAGAGAGAGAGACAGAGAGAGAGAGTGAGAGAGAGAGAGAGCGAGAGACAGAGAGAGAGAGACAGAGAGACAGAGAGATAAAGAGAGAGACAGAGAGATAAAGAGAGAGAGAGACAGAGACAGAGAGATAAAGAGAGAGATAGAGACAGATAGAGAGAGACAGAGACAGAGAGATAAAGAGAGAGATAGAGAGAGATAGAGAGACAGAGACAGAGAGATAAAGAGAGAGATAGAGACAGCGAGAGAGAGGGGGAAGAAACTAGAGATACTCACCCTTGGACTCCCAGCAGTCTCTATGTTCTGTACGTCTCTCTTCCTTTGCTCTTGAACGATGATTTCTTTCAGATACTCGTTCACCTGTGTGATCAACCATCAAACTGCTTCACAAAAACGACGTCAGAATGACAGTTAATCTGTCTGTACTCTGACAAACAGAGACGGCTCATGTTATATTTGGCCACCCTGCCATTTAAACGTATTTCACAACCCAAAATCTGGTCGGACCAATCGCAACTATGTGTTATGGGCCGGGTTTTAAACAGGAACAACCATGATCGTGTTTTGTTGCACTGGACATTTCTGCGCCTGTTGATAATGCCTCTTAATAAGAAAACACAAAATGAGAGGTTCCAGACTAACATGCATTTAGTGGACTGGTCAGGCTAGTTGTATTGTCAGGGTCTCTCTATGTACCAGTATGTGTGTGTGTGTCTCCAGTCGGAAGATGGTCGCAGTCCAGTGTTCCCAGCAAAGGAATGTATGTAAACTGGGCCTTTATATGGATGGAGGTGAGGCTGGGTGCACACACACACACACACGCACACACACACACGCACGCACACACATGCTAGATGAAATCCACTGACTGTACATAGTGACTTCATTCCAGGTTTACCCTAACGAGCCTGTGAAGCATCGCTGTGTGAACAAGATGGAAGTCAAACTCAGAGTCTTAGTGAGCGACCTTATTGATCCAGAGCGTCAGGGCTTCCTCGGGGCTGCAGGGCGTCTCGAGGTCCTGGTCGTGGGGGCAGTGCTCCTGTAAACACGCCTTCACCTTCTCGGGGCTCACCAGCTCCACCGTGTACGCTGTCATCAGGGTGTCGATCATCGCCATGTGGGCGCTCTGCAAGAAGGAGGGGGCTGTTAGCACGTTCAGGGGGATTATGGTTGCAATCCCAGTATCAGGTTCTTATAGCAGGTCTGTCTTTTTTTCGGGAGGGGGGGGGTAAGGGTTTGAAACGTGGGTGTGTCGTATTCAGTCAGTTTGGTTGGTGGATTTAGATCCCGGGCGTCGGGCGTCCAACCCTGGTCCTCGAGGGCCGCTGTCCTGACAGTTTTAGATGTTTCCCTGCTCCAGTACACCCGATTCCAATGAACGGTCATTATGAGGCTTCCACAGAGCTTGAATACAACCCATTCATTAGAATCAGGTGTGCTGGAGCAGGGACACATCTAAAACTGTCAGGACAGCGGCCCTCGAGGACCAGGATTGGACATCCCAGATTTAGATGCTGGAAGAAGACATTAAGAGGGTGCCACCTCATAATTGAACCATGAAGTTATCACTCTCTTGCTCTCTCTCTCTCTCCCTTTCTCTCACTCAATATTTTCGCTGTCTCCATTACCCTTTCCCTGGTGGTGGTTGCCCTGGAAACAGGTTATCTGTCCCTTGTCGCACAGCCTAGTTTCAGACTTGTGAGAGGGAGCAGCAGGAGGGCTGGTCTGCTGAGAGAAACTGTACAGTAGCTACTAACACACACACACACGCACACACAAACACACACCGGCCCCAACCAAAACCTCACATATGCTCTGTTGTCCTCCAGACGCAACACACCAAGCACACAAACACACTCTCCAAGACTGGGAGCATCTGAAGGCAGCCATGCCGATGGGGAGAAGGAGTTTGTTTTGTTTTCTTAAAGCCTTACCAGTCAGAACTTTGCAGCTGTCATCCTGGAATAGCGGCTTTCAGTCGACAACGGTACTTAGGAATGACTGCTGGACCTAATGTTAGTTTCCCCCAGGATCATAATGACTCTTATTAGATTAGATTAGATTCAACGTTATTGTCATTACACAGGTACAAGTACAGGGTAACGAAATACCTTGAGGGCATACATTATTGAGAGCCTTGTGGCTCTTTCTGTCCAGATCTGACCCCATTTGAAATTTTACACTCGCTGTGAGGTATATTATTATTATTACTGGCTTTCCTACAGGTACACTGTTGTATGTTTAAGATGCATGCCATGTAATTGGAACTTGTTTAACTCTCTTGGAAGATGTTTTGGATAAAAGCAACTGCTAAATGAATATGCTAACTGCTAAATGACGGTTTCCTCAAATTCGCAGATCAGTCTAAAGCTTCTAAACCGGTGACTTTTGAGTACTGGTGAGTGATGGTCAGTACTGGTGAGTATTGGTCAGTACTGGTCAGTACTGGTGAGTGATGGTGAGTACTCACCAGTACTGGTGAGTACTGGTCAGTACTGGTCAGTACTGGTGAGTACTGGTGAGTACTGGTGAGTGATGGTCAGTACTGGTGAGTACTGGTGAGTACTGGTCAGTACTGGTGAGTACTGGTGAGTACTGGTGAGTACTGGTCAGTACTGGTGAGAACGGGTGAGTACTGGTCAGTACTGGTCAGTACTGGTGAGGTTTGCTTGGGTGAGTTTGCTTGGGTGCATTCTAACTTAGTACAAAGGCCCCAGTATACTTCAGAAACATCAGTCGACTGTGTTGCTGGTATTTACTCTGTACACATTAAAGATGGGAAACACTCTGGTGAGAGAGGTGCCTTGAGGCAACCCGTTAACTTTGGTCACAGCCAAGAGGAGATGATGATCAAATATATACGATCTTAATCTTTGCAACCAAACAGGCTAATTCCCTATTAGAGGACCCTAATGGTTAGCCTGTGTGGCACTGTGTAATTATGTACGGCTCCAACCTGGCAACCCAAACACACAAACAAACCCTCCAAGTGCATCAGTCCCCGTTTTAATAACAGACTCTACGGACACACAAGGCCAGCCTTCATTTCAGGCATCCAAACGTAGGGGAAACAACATACCTCCTCCCCATCTGCCTCTAACACACACACCCACACACTCCCCATCTGCCTCTAACACACACACCCACACACTCCCCATCTGCCTCTAACACACACACCCACACACTCCCCATCTGCCTCTAACACACACACCCACACACTCCCCATCTGCCTCTAACGCACACACCCACACACTCCCCATCTGCCTCTAACACACACACCCACACACTCCCCATCTGCCTCTAACACACACACCCACACACTCCCCATCTGCCTCTAACACACACACCCACACACTCCCCATCTGCCTCTAACACACACACCCACACACTCCCCATCTGCCTCTAACGCACACACACACACACTCCCCATCTGCCTCTAACACACACACCCACACACTCCCCATCTGCCTCTAACACACACACCCACACACTCCCCATCTGCCTCTAACACACACACCCACACACTCCCCATCTGCCTCTAACACACACACCCACACACTCCCCATCTGCCTCTAACACACACACCCACACACTCCCCATCTGCCTCTAACACACACACCCACACACTCCCCATCTGCCTCTAACACACACACCCACACACTCCCCATCTGCCTCTAACACACACACCCACACACTCCCCATCTGCCTCTAACACACACACCCACACACTCCCCATCTGCCTCTAACACACACACCCACACACTCCCCATCTGCCTCTAACACACACACCCAGCGTACTATGTGAAAGGGGCCTGGCTGAACCTGGTAAGGGCTATTTTCCTTGCCTTTAGAGCAGTGGTGAAAATACATGGGTTTGATATCCTTTGTTGGCCTGAAGACACAGTAAATTACTGAAGAAAAGACACATATTCTGTCACAGCAAGTGCGTATAATAATATTTATGGATGTAGTAATGTGGAATCCAATAACCCCTTTTTATACTGGAAAATATTATAAATATTTTAAATATACATATTTGAAATAAATAATATAGTTGATAGAAAACATGTTCTAGGTAAGAGCGTCTGCGAAAAAATTTGTATGACATTATAAACAGTGGCACCGTAATACTAAGTATGTTTCAATAATGTTGTTTGAAATACAGTATGGGTGATACCATGTACAGATTTTACAATACTTTGTAGTAATTTTTTTTGTCACATAACTGATATTGTATAACTATTATGCTATATAACTACTATATTGTGTAACTATAACACTTGTGGCCCATTGATCAATGTAGCCTGGAGTTTCTTCATTCATTTCAATTGAATGAGTTTTCTATTTTTGGGGAATAGATTTTCAAGCTTTTTTAGGGAGTCTCTTGAGTCTACAGTGTAATACAGTACTATGAATCTGCTTGAATGAACCAGGTGTCTGTCTTTTAAGACAGTTCAAGCTAAAGTAAAGTATAAATTCAGCCCCTGTGACTGTCTAAACGCCACATGAACTGCAGCTGCTGAAAGTATGGAGACAGCAGGCTAACCTGGTTACACTTGAAAGGAGAGGTCTGTAATCCGAAAGGTTCAAATCAGACTGGCTTTAAAAATCATAGGGACCTTATATTTGAAGTGAGCAATAAAGCTCCACTAAAGTTATACAAAATAAGCAGCACATGCTCATACTTGGCCCACCCCAAAATGTATTATGCAACACTAGTTAATGATTATTTCATCTAAAAGTTACAGTGCAGATGTAGATCATAAAAATGTCTAATATAAAAGTCGACTCAGCACTTAAAGTGGTGGAGTGTACATTGCCATATGTCTAAAAATACAGACAGAAGTCTGAAAATGGAACCTGTCCTATGCAAGGTATCGTCTCGCCAACTTAGCCTGACACTGAAAAGCTCTCAGCACAGCACAGAATCCTTCCTTATCTTCCTCTTATTAGCAGTGCCGCTTCTTCACGTTCAGGGTCACAGGTGACTTGAGCCTATCCCAGTTACTTTGGGCCTTAGGCGGGGTACACCCTGGACTGGGGCCAGCTAGTTACAGAGCTAACACACAGACAATATAGAAACAACCATTCACTCTCACATTCATTCACTTGGGGTGATTTCTTTCACAATTTTAACCTACCACATGCATGTCTTTCGACGGTGGGAGGAAGCCGGAGAGCCCAGAGAGAACCCACGGTAACACGGGGAGGACATGCAGACTCCACCCAGAGAGAACCCACAGTAACACAGGGAGGACATGCAGACTCCACCCAGAGAGAACCCACAGTAACACAGGGAGGACATGCAGACTCCACCCAGAGAGAACCCACAGTAACACAGGGAGGACATGCAGACTCCGCCCAGAGAGATCATGGCCGGGCCCGTGATTCGCGCTCACAATCTCCTTGATCGGAGGCGAGAGCGCTAACCGCACTGCCACTGTGCACCCCCGGAACAGAATATTTGGGGGAAAGCGAGAATTTTACACCATCCTTTATCCATCTATCTTGCTTGCTCAGTCTTGATTTTTTCTTTTCTTACAGTAATGAGACTGGTTGGAGAAAATCCTTTTCTTAGTTTAGCTGAAATATCTCAAATCCTCTGCTCGGATTTTTACAATCTTTCCAAAGACGGTCTGGTCTGAGTCTGTAATGAAACAACATCCCTTCTTATCTCCTGGTTAGAGAGTGGGGGTGCAGCAAGATTACTACGCTCAGAGAGATCACAGATAACTACGCTATCTCAAAATGACGTGTTTCAACTTCAGAACCATCTTAATATCAGACTTAGTGACCTAGGCAACAGCAAACTAACGTGAAGGTTATAAACAGTGGACTCGTGAGGCATCCGTCCAGATTTGTGGCTGCAGTTTAATGCGATGAGTTCATTCATCCATTTCCTACTTCTTGTGAACTTGCCCTCGGCTGTGAGCGATGCACATCAGTGCTTCTGCACACGTTAGCGATGGAAGCACCACCGACAGGCTTTTTAATGGCATTGTTGCTTTCACATTTTACATTTATCAGACGCTTTTATCCAAAGCGACTTACAGTAGGCACAGGGACATTTTCCCTGAGGCAAATAGGGTGTAGTGTCTTGCCCAAGGACACAACGTCACATAGCCACAGCCGGGGCTCAATCTCACAACCTTCCGATCATGAGGCCAACGCCTTAACCGTTGAGCTATCTGACTCCCTTGATCTCTCTTAACATTCTGCAACTCCCCCTGTCCCGTGGGTCGAAAAGGCTCCACCTACAACCCTGAAATAAAGCAGGTTCATTATCCTCGTATCTGAGGTATCGAGAGCGTCTGTTTCGAGTCTCGCGGTGCCTCTTTCACCTTGGTATTGAAATGGGAGCGAGG
The DNA here is from genome assembly GCA_030340685.1 of Protosalanx chinensis. NCBI lineage: Eukaryota > Metazoa > Chordata > Actinopteri > Osmeriformes > Salangidae > Protosalanx > Protosalanx chinensis. The sequence goes on from CM059340.1 coordinate 809,531, forward strand.
AGTGAGATGGCGATGGCTGAGGCTGTGCGGAACTGGACGTCTGATTGGCTGACTCGCATAGGTTACACAGCTCATCAGAATTCTCCCCCTCCGAGGGAGAGAACGCTGCCCTCTGCCTCTCCTCGCTGGGTAACCATGGCGACGGATGGCTGCTCAGTAGGAGCGGGAATGGAGGGCAGCGGGAGAAAAGGAGGGAGGGAGGGAGGGAATGAGGGAGGGAGGAGAAGGGAAAGGAGGAGAGGAACCTTGAGGAAGGAAGAGTGGGAGAGGAGGGAGGGAGGGAGGGCTTGTAAAAAGGGCTGTACAAATACATTCTGAATCTCAGAGAGAACACAGGAGAGAAGAGGGGTACACCTATGCCCCCCCCCCCCCCGTCTCCCTCCCTCCATCATAGATCAATATCCCTCCCTACCCGTCTCAGCAAGCAAACACAAGACAGCGATTCTTGTTCTTCTTTACCACCACAACACATCTTTCTTATCCTATCATCTAGCGAGTGACTACAAAGCGGGAACATATTGTAAAAACCAAGACTAAAGGATCCAAATACTGCAACAAATGCCTTCTATGGATACGCAAGCTTGTGACATAGGGTATGCATTTGCATGACACCAATAACAGTAAGGGGAAAAGCAGAACCTTTAAACTGACAAAACTACAACCTTTTGCGTTCTTCTACCCATCGCAGTAGATTCGATTCAACCTTATTGTCATAACGCATGTATAAATACAAGGAAATGCTGACTTAGGTCTACCTTTGAGATGAATTCTGAACATCATATCAGAAGGTTGTGGTCAGGGCTGCGTGGCAAGAGGAACTGACAGAAATCATCAGGGAGTCGGTATGAAAATGTCACAACTGCACCAGATTATTGGCTGACATCAAAAGCCTGGAAGTTCCATGTTACCACGAATAAGATGGTAAAATGTGATAACATAAGTGAGAAACGCTCACGTGACCTTGTATCCTTGGGCAAGGCACGTCACCCTACCTGCCTCAGGGGGGGAATGTCCCTGTACTTGCTGTAAGTCGCTCTGGATAAGAGCGTCTGATGATTGACTACATTTAAATGTAATGTAACAGGCTACAAGAGAAGCAGCGACGAGTTTCACAGATCAGCTGACTTGTGAACTATCATTTCTCACTAATACGTCGACAGATACCTCAAATTGTTTGCATCGGTTCCATTTTCTTCACACAGACGGTTTGTCAGATATCAAAGCGCTGAGGAAACAAACTGTCATAACATTCCTCCTGTTTTGCGGTATCCCTGAATCACATCAAACCTAAGCTTGAAATGAAACACTTATTCAATTTAAAATCACGCTATATATTACCATTGGCCACTATACCATGGGACTATCACAGGGGACTTGTTACCTGGTAGAAACATATTTCGAAGGCGTTATCTATGTAACTATAACCTCTCTACATACCAATACTATGATATAGGCCCACGGTATCATGGAACACTATGATATAATAGAGATGCTGGTCCAATCTGGAGTAACAGCAGTCACAGCCGTCTCCATGGTGATGGTGGGTTAGATAAAGACCTCTATATTAGTCTATAGGCAAGACAAAATGGTGTCGCCTATTTACGACACCAGTAAATATTAAACGTGTTCCAGACAGTTGTGTAGAGAGACAGCACAATGTCAAGATGAGAGTGTTGAAGTATATAAATCTGGTTTGTGATTCCCAGTGCGCTGGTTAGTCTGTCTTGCATACGCGCTAGCACACACACACACACACACACACACACACAGTCTGTTCATTATGAAACATGGATGCAAAGCCTTGGTTTCACGAGGCAACCATCTTGTGTGTGCACTCTTGCCACGAGAACCACTTCAAAGTCTCGAAAGTGATATGCTGCATGCATCCTAAGTCAGTGTAGACCCTCTCTCATCCAGGAGTGTAGAAAAACCTTTCAGAGACAGTCATCTGGACATCAAGACCTTTCCACACCCATCCGGAAGTCATTCTTAATCAGAGAAAATGGTCTGAGAATTCAGATATTTGCAATCTATCTATGTATAGATTGGGGTAAGATGGCTCAATGGTTAAGGCGTCATGATCAGAAGGTTGTGAGATCGAGCCCCGGCTGTGGCTATATGATGTTGTGTCCTTGGGCAAGGCACTTCACCCTACTTGCCTCAGGGAAAAATGTCCCTGTACTTACTGTAAGTCACTTTGGATAAAAGCGTCTGCTAAATATGTAAATGTATATACTACACGTACACATATACACTCTTAAGGGTCGTGTCAACCTAAACTTCAGCAGGTCTAGATCCCAGTATCTATAAAACGTTACTGTTAGTTGTTGTAGGTGTCCAAGTTATTCACGACCTACAATATACTGAATATTTCATTCATGTGTTCAGGAGAGGAGCAGTTCTCCAGGTCTCTGCACCTGTTGGTATTGATTTGACGTCGTCGTTAGTGTGAACCGCGTGCCGTATCAAGAGATGTGGGCGGGTGAGTGCGTCATAAAAGAAAGAACACAATTTTAAGGTCTGACAAGTCCATGTGTGTGTGTGTGTGTGTGTGTGTGTGTGCACTAAAGACATGAGCATTAAACAGAACATGAGGAATATAGAATGTGTGTGGGTGTGTGTGTGTGGGCGCCAGCTGCAGTTTGGAGTCAGTGTCTTCATCTTAGAGCCAAATCCATGGAATGAGAGAGAAAAACGTAAGAGAATGGGAGGGGGGGGGGGGGGGGGTTTGCTCGACCAGCTTATTCGATTCTGCAATGTGACAATGCTTCTTACATAAGACAATCTTGTACAAGACTGCATGAAACTGCATCTTAAAATGGTCCTCCTCCCTACAAAACAGGGGAGTGAGGTGGCTCAGCAGGTTAAGGCTTTGGGCTCACGATCGAAAGGTTGTGAGTTCGATTCCCGACTGTGGCTACATGACTTGGGTAAGACACTTCACCCTACTTCCCTCAGGGAGAAAGTCCCTGTACCTACTGTAAGTCGCTTTGGATAAAAGCGTCTGCTAAATGAATACACGTCATTGTCAAAGAAGAATTGCTTTGCTCGTGACTTCACATAAACACATAAACACAGACTCCTGTAGGTCATTTTGGACTATTTCCGTAAAGCCAAAACAGTTCCTCGTACTTTCAGAGGCAGTCATCTGGACACTGTTTCCATGTCAAGACGTTTTCTTCCCCATCCGGGGGTCTTCCTCAATCAGCGAAGATGACGTTCCTGATGTTCCTTGTCTTAAAAACCCCCAGCTCCAAATCTTCTGATGCGGTGGAGAATCTCAACACTGTGACGTATTTTCCACACACTGAGAAAGCGATGACAGTTCTTTGCCCTCAGCTCCCCACACAGCACTACCTTCAAACAGAAGCTCGCTTTTAATAATAGATGCTGAAGTCAAAACCACCTGAGCCATCGTTTCATCGAAGTCAGTCCTTTCTACCAAACCTTAAAGCTTAGAAATGACGCGCAAACCATAATTTATTTATTTTTTGGACACTAACAGCGGCACATTTTTGGGGCGAAGAGCGAGTCAAAGTACTGTAAAAAAGGAACACATTGTGAAACGAGGACGATAAGTAGAAGAAAAGGTTAAATAACTGTACCATCTGCATAGGGCCCATATAAAAATCAGCAAGCTTCAGTCAATAAAGGCCCCGCAGAGACACAGCAAGGCTGTTTGATAATTACGCTGTGATAGACAACCGCCCAAACAACATGGGTGTCCCATTGTGATCGAGGCGGGGCATAATGACTGCCTCTCATTTCAGCGAGGCAGACAGGGCATAATGACTGCCTCTCATTTCAGCGAGGCAGACAGGGCATAATGACTGCCTCTCATTTCAGCGAGGCAGACAGGGCATAATGACTGCCTCTCATTTCAGCGAGGCAGACAGGGCATAATGACTGCCTCTCATTTCAGCGAGGCAGACGGGGCATAATGACTGCCTCTCATTTCAGCGAGGCAGACAGGGCATAATGACTGCCTCTCATTTCAGCGAGGCAGACAGGGGCATAATGACTGCCTCTCATTTCAGCGAGGCAGAGGGGATGAAAACCCACACAGACAGCGAACGGACAAACAGACAAAGACAAACATACAGACGAAAAATAAATAAATCATCACTAGAGCAAGCGACAGACGAAGCGACAGAGGAGAAGGTTGCAACAGGAGGAGAAACTGAGGGGAACTGACGTTAGAAGAAAGAAGAAACTCCAGATGGTCCACAACATGACAGGAGGAGTCCTGTGGCTGAGCGGATAGGGAGTTGGGCTACTAATCAGAGGGTACCTGGTTCAAACCTCGGCTGTGTCAAAATGATATTGTGTCCTTGGGCAAGGCACTTCCCCCTACTTGCCTCAGGGGGGAATGTCCCTGTACTTGATTTAAGTCGCTCTGGATAAGAGCGTCTGATAAATGACTACATGTAGATAACAACAAAGATGGCCGCCGGCCTTTCTCCACAGAACTTCCCTTTCTCCCCCCCCACCTTACCAAGAAGAGGCTCCTGCTGCGGAGGTCTCTCTCCGTAACCAGACGCTCCTGATCGGTGACGTAGAGGCCGCGCTGGGCCAGAGCCTGGATGACGTCCTCGTGGCCCTGGAGGGGCTTGGCCCCGTCGCTCTTCAGGATGAGGGTCCCCGCTCTGCAGTACAGATCTGCTGACAGAAGCTGGCTGGTCACCGGAGGCTTGAGGTGCTCCTGGTCGTACTGGTCCGTATAGAAGGGCTCCTTCAGGTCGGCCGGGACACTGTCTGTGGGAGAGGGAGGGAGGGGTTACTGCTCTGAACTTCAGGTGTTGGCGGCTGAGCGGTTAGGGAATCAGGCTAGTAAATCAGAAGGTTGTCAGTTTGATTCCCAGCTGTGCCAAATGACGTTGTGTCCTTGGTCAAGGCACGATATGGGGTGTTGTGGCCGGGCAGTTAGGGAGATGGGCTAGAGGTCAGAAAGTACCCAGTTCGAACCCCGGCTGTGCCAACATGATGTTGTGTCCTTGGACAAGGCACTTCACCCTACTTGCCTCAGGGGGAATGTCCCTGTACTTGCTGTAAGTCACTCTGGATAAGAGCGTCTGATAAATGACTGAATGTAAATGTACCCTAGCTAACACTTCTGTCGATTGCCTGATTCAGTGTCTGTTAGGTGGCAGTCTAGTTCATATTTCAGCCCTCCATACACAAGCGTGATCTCAAGAAGAGACGTATAGGTGAAGCTCTTGGTTACTATGGAAACTAGAGGAGAGAAGGAACCTAATCTTTTTCGTTTTTCCTTCTGTCTCTCCTGCCTCCATCTCCTTGGAAACTTCCCTCAGCGTCCTGCCTCAAAGAGACAAGGCAGATTCACTCTGCGTTCAGATTTGAAATAATGCTGGTGGTCCACAGACTTAGAACTTCAAATAATTCCCCTCGTTAAGAAAAGGTAATGACTCTCCGTTTCGCAGATAGCTGAGATAGAAACAGAAGATATTTGCCCTAAGCAGGAATCTTTCACATACAAACCTCAACCAGATTCTTCCAGAAACAGGACCGACAAGAAAGTCAGTGGTCCAACTCAGACCAGTCTTGTTCCAATCTGGGTGCAGTGCGAAGCACCAGCTGTGTGTAAACTGTGATTAAGCGTGTAAGTGTGTGACGGAGGCCTTCTCGGGTTTTAGCACCACATCACCCTCACACCTTTCAGCGAGCAAGACAGACAGGATGAGAGAAGTAGCTCGTGACAGACAATCCCTGGCTTGTTAATAACATCTTAGTCTTAGACTCGGCCGAGGCTGAATGAGGTCCAGGATTTAAGAAGATTTTAAGGAAGTCATGTGGCGCAGTCGGTTAGGGTGTCGGGTTAGTAATCGGAAGGGCCATGGTTTGAACCCTGGCTGTGCCAGCATGACGTTGTGTCCTTGGGCAAGGCACTTCACCCTACTTGCCTCAAGGTTGAATGTCCCTGTACTTGCTGTAAGTCATTCTGGATAAGAGCGTAAAATGTAAGAAGTAAATCAAAGTAATCTATTAGCAAACCATAAAACAGCAATATAATGTTGAACACTCACAATGACATTAGCACTCTACCTTCCATTCAGTCAATCCTACTCCACTCACGTTCTGATCTTCACACTACAGTGTCTTACATATTTACCATCCTCTCATATATACTCACACTCATATTCTACATTTCCATTCTATCTTCATCTCTTGTTTTTTATCCATCTTCCTTTTATACTTCTGATTGTTTATTTTTTATTGTTAGTTTATTGTACTTTTGTTCTTACCTACTTTTTTATATTTAAGTTCTGTATATGTTTATTGTTTGCTCCATCCTGCCACGGTAAATTCTGTGTTTGTGCAACTTACATGGTGAATAAAAAACGATTCTGGTCATATACGGTTGAGAAAATATCTGGTGCCTCAACACATCTTCCTGGTTGGAGACTGCAGTGTATTCAAGAAGAACTGGACAGACGTTGGACGAACGTGAAAAGATTCAATATACGGAGAGGATGAATGAAGACAATATTTCTCACCCCTGATTACATCCAATTACTTAACTAATCTAAACAATTTCTTGTTACGTGTACAGTCTATGAATTGAGTCAATTAATAGTATTTACACTTACTTAAAAAAAAGATTATATTATTGAAACTGTAAACCCCATAGCGAGGTACAGACTGTACTAAATCTGTTATAAACATAGAACTGGGCAGCACATCTATTAGACAAAAATCCACATTGAAAACGGTTCTTCCAAACTCAGCAGTCTTTGTGCCTGTGCCCACTAGCTTTCTGCGTTTCTCTCCAAAGTATTTTAGGAAGCGTAGGATTGGGGCTTGGAGACCGAGTCTGCCTCTTTCTCCTGAGACAGTATTTTTGGAATCATCCCAGTTCATTCAGACCTCATTCCGACTACAGTGCAGGGAAGGTCTGGTTTGGCCATTCTGTAGTTTCAGATATACAGCTGGGGAAAAAGCTCTGGATAAGAGTGTCTGCTAAAATGACTAAATGTAAAATGTATAATAATAACCAACAAAGAAAATAAGCTAAATAACCAGTGTACAACAACTTTTGGGCATTAAGTGCGTAAAAAGAATACATCATACAACCAAATCACCATTCAGGTGGCTGAGGGGTAAGGGAGTCGAGCTAGTAATCAGAAGGTTCCTGGTTTGAATCCTGGCCATGCCAACATGATGTTGTGTCCTTGGGCAAGGCACTTCACCCTACTTGCCTCAGGGGGAATCTCCCTGTACTTGCTGTAAGTCGTTCTGGACCAAGCCACGTTTTATTATGGGATGTTCACAATCCATGAACTTGTATATAAATAGCAGCTGGTCTTGATTACATATCCAGAGTCTGAGAGCTAGAAGACATTGTGTGGGAGTTACAGAGAACATCATGGGGTCTGGAGGGCATGGGGTCTGGAGGGCATGGGGTCTGGAGGGCATGGGGTCTGGAGGGCATGGGGGTCTGGAGGGCATGGGGTCTGGAGGGCATGGGGGTCTGGAGGGCATGGGGTCTGGAGGGCATGGGGTCTGGAGGGCATGGGGTCTGGTGGGCATGGGGTCTGGATGGCATGGGGTCTGGAGGGCATGGGGGTCTGGAGGGCATGGGGTCTGGAGGGCATGGGGTCTGGAGGGCATGGGGTCTGGTGGGCATGGGGTCTGGTGGGCATGGGGTCTGGAGGGCATGGGGTCTGGAGGGCATGGGGTCTGGAGGGCATGGGGTCTGGAGCGCATGGGGGTCTGGAGGGTATGGGGTCTGGAGGGCATGGGGTCTGGAGCGCATGGGGGTCTGGAGGGTATGGGGTCTGTGGGGCATGGGGGTCTGGAGTGCATGGGCTCTGGAGGGCATGTGGTCTGGAGGGCATGGGGTCTGGAGGGCATGGGCTCTGGAGGGCATAGGGTCTGGACTGCATGGGGTCTGGAGGGCATGGGGTCTGGAGGGCATGGGGTCTGGACTGCATGGGGTCTGGAGGGCATGGGGTCTGGACTGCATGGGGTCTGGACTGCATGGGGTCTGGAGGGCATGGGGTCTGGAGGGCATGGGGTCTGGACTGCATGGGGTCTGGACTCCATGGGGTCTGGAGTGCATGGGGTCTGGAGGGCATGGGGTCTGGACTGCACTCACTATGAAAGACATGAGACAGACATATGGAGTGCAGCTTATTATTCTTTGGTTCAGATTTATCAAAGCACAGTGCAAACTTAATTGTCTTTCCTCATGAGTGGGTGAACATCATAGCTACAAGCAAGCAGAGAGTAGATCACTATTCCTCTTTAGACAGGCCAACTGCTGACAACACAAACAAAGAAGATAAATGAGTGAATCAGCCCTATAGCATGGAGTGTAGCTGTGTTAAACCAATGTAACATTTTGAATTAAGCCTAATTTGGTTCAGTGTTGGTTTTCAGGTGGCCGGCTCTTCCCGTTCAGGAAAAGGTTTTCCACGGGCCAAGAAGATCCAAGCATTAGATTCAGGGGGTGACCAGGGGGTGACCAGGGGGTGATCAGGGGGTGACCAGGGGGTGACCAGGGGGTGACCAGGGGGTGACCAGGGGGTGACCAGGGGGTGACCAGGGGGTGACCAGGGGGTGACCATATGGACCTGGCCCTTGACATTGAAGCTACGTTGAATGCACACCCACGCACACCCATAATTCAACATTTAGATGGTATGTGCTTGATTGAACTCAAGACAAAACTAAATCATTCTGATTCAATAGTGATCAATCTGAAGAGGAACAGTTCTATGTTTTCCCAATGTTACTGAGAGCGCTTAGGAAGCACTGAGTAGCATAAATACCTGAGTTCTGAGTTCTCAGACCATTGAGAGTCATGTGGAGCGCCGCGTTAAGGTGTCAGGTTAGTAATCAGAAGGTCCCCGGTTCGAACCCCAGCTGTGTCAACATGACTTTGTGTCTTTGGGCAAGGTACTACACCCTACTTGCCTCAGGGGGGAATGTCCCTGTACTTGCTGTCTATGGATAAGAGCGTCTGCTAAATGACTACATGTAAATGTAACAATGAACAGTGTCCAGACGACTATCTCTGAAACCTTGTCTACAATGGAACACTCCTGGACGAATGAGGGTCTACTCTACAGTGACCTATGGTACTGAGACATATATTCTATAGCTCACAGCAGCTGACTAAGATGGAAAACATCTGAAGTGAGGTGACTCACATCATGGATCTACACATCCAATCACCACCCTCGGCATACATATATAAATAACTGGTCACGTCAACAACAAATCATATTAAATAGTATTGGATTTAGGATTAATAGTGTAGTTTGCCTACTTCACACGAACAATAATGATTTTTGCAAATGCAGGTAGACCAAACTGATGCACATATAAAAATGACGAAAGAATAGATGTCTTGTAAAGCCTTTCGAGGTAGACTAAAGTCGATTTCGGACTCCCTAATCAATGGTGGTGAAATCAGTGCCATTTGCAGTGTGTTTGGGGATCATTTGTGGCATCTTCTCAAAACCTGCATGTTTAAATGCACACACCTCCAGCCTTTAGGACCGGACAGCAGTCTCTGCTTCGGTAAAGCTCTTTGATCAGCCTGTTTCTTGTATGTGCTACATTTTGTTATGGGATGAGAGTTCTCCCACTTATCTACTCCAATTGAATCAGGCGCTTGATATATTTGTGTTATACGATTTTCCCTTCAAACAGATGACCCATGTTTTGCTCCACGAGGAGAGGGTTGCCAGTTGTTATTAAATATACAGTGTTTTGAATATACAGTGTTTTTTCACCATGCATTTAGAACAATAGAAGGAAAAAACAACACCTACCTGGTCCATATGCTTTGGCCACAAGCCATTTAATGCTAGAACACATTTTGGCCTTTGAGAAATCATAATGCTCAAAAGCTTTTAAGGCTGGGGAGATGCAGTTCTTCTTCCCCTTGTTCTCCATCACTTCTCCCATTGCAGAGCAGCCTTAGGAAAACAGCACTAAGATGACATATCCCTCCAATGGAATCAACAGTAACAATTTGGACTTGAAGACTTCACTTTTCGTTCATAAAAGACTTCTGTCTTGTCTTTTTCAGTGGTCAGTAAAGCAGGAGCTCCATGAATCTTCCCCCTGTGATCACTGCTTCATTCTGCCTCCAGGATAAAGCAGCTTTTGCTGGATAGTGGATCTGAATCAGGGCGCAAACATCTCATTTCCATCCGGGATCTTTAAGAACCAGCTCCCCTTCTTTCATCAGCACAAACGGGACGTGTCTCTCTGTAGGTTCACATCTTCCTCCTTTTCTTATCCCGCTTCTTCATCAATCTGAGCCTCCTAATGCTTAAAGCTTAACGCAGCTTTCTGCCGCACTGTGGACATCAGAGACGAGCAGCACTGCGCCTGCGCGGCCACATAAAGGACATGCTTCTCCAGTGTGTAACAATGTGCAAATAATAATACCGGTAATACATTTTAATAATGCATTTTATTTATATAGCGCTTTTCAAGGTACTCAAAGTCGCTTTACAGACAATAAAATCATCATAAAAGTTTCACATTAACACAAATATAACGGATCACAGCCGACTGGGGAAATATTTACACGAAACACATTTAAGGTCGTTTACAGCCGAACCCTAATCAACCATTTAAAACCAGAAAACTACGTAAAAACCAGCATGGTAACACATGGTAAGACCAATATAAAGACTGGTTTGATGCCAGGGATCTGTTGAACTACATCTCCCAGCATGCCCGGCTGAGTCGACGTCATCAACATGGGTCGGAGTTCTCAGTGATCTAAGATGATCACATCATGTTTGTGTTCATTGGAAAATAAGAGGGTGAAATCGTGCATCGTGGGTTTGGATCTACAGATCAAGAGGCAGACACGTGTTAAAGTGACTTACTGTTTTAACATTTAACTGACTTTAACATGTTTATGCCAAGAGCACTGAAGGTAAAGAGACCTGCAGAGAGCACAAACCCAGTTTCTAAGAAGTGCAAGTTACCCCAGGAGGGCAGAACCAGTCCAGAACCAGGAGACTGTGTGGAGGAGGAGGAGGAGGAGATCCCTGAAGGACAACCAGCCCCAGAAAACACAACAGGGCCTCCATCAAGTTCTACCACCACATCAGAGGAGGAGGAAGAGGAGGAGGAGGAGGTCAAATCCTTCCGTAAGAGCCAGAGATGGCCGGACCCCGGGGAGCCTGTGTGCGTCATGTGCGGTCGTTTCGGGGAGTATATCTGCAACAGCACGGATAACGACGTGTGCAGTCTGGAGTGCAAAGCCAGTCACCTGCTTAAGATGGGGCTGAGTCACACAGGGGAGGCAGGGTCCTCTCTGTCAGACCAGATCCCTGCCGATGGAACTGACACTGTCAGGGACCCAGAGAAGGGATATTCCTACAAGGATGATCCCTTCATTTCAGGTCTGACTGAGGATCAGGTCCAGAGGGTGAAACAGGAGCTGGGGATATCTACTGAAGGCAGAGAGGTGGCCAGACCCATCATAGAGTTTGAGCACTGTAACTTCCCTGTTACTCTCAGCACCAACCTCAAGAAGGCAGGTTACCTGGCCCCTACTCCGGTACAGATGCAGATGGTGCCTGTGGGTTTGACCGGCAGGGATGTGGTGTCCAGCGCTGACACCGGCTCTGGGAAGACCTTGGGCTTTCTCCTGCCTGTGGTTGTGAGGGCTTTGGAGGTACGGTGAGAGGACAAGCGAGCTACTGTCCCAAAATCTTTTAACTTATTTCACTTTTCGTTTTTATTCCTCACCTTATGTACTTTGGCCTGTATCAGAGAGGTTGCATAAGAGCACCCTAGTCTTACATTTAGTCGTTTATCAGATGCTCTTACACAGAGCGACTTACTGCAAGTACAGGGACATTCCCCCTGAAGCAAGTAGGGTGAAGTGCCTTGCCCATGGACACAACGTCATGTTGGCACAGCTGGGGTTTGAACTAGGGGGTTTGAACACACTCAGCCACCTGACAATTCTGAATCAAAGGCAATTTTATGGTGTATACTCCGATACTCAGCATACCTTGAAAGTGCTTTTTAGACAGGATGTAAAGATGAACTGTATATATTTGTAAATCTTGAGTAATAATTCCTCTTCTCGCTATACATCTTATATGGAACACTTTGATCGTGCAGCTGCTATACAGAAATGTCACTTATAGTAACCTTCAGCACCTTTTTTTGTACTGAGGACATGTTTGGTCCTTACTTCGTGTGTTTATTGCAGGGTGTCCAATCCTGGTCCTCGAGGGCCTCTGTCCTGACAGTTTAAGATGTTTCCCTCCTCTAGCAGACCTGATTCTATTTATCAGGCTTCCACAGAGCTTGATAACAACCCATTCATTAGAATCAGGTGTGCCAGAGCAGGGAAACATCTAAAACTGTCAGGACAGTGGCCCTCGAGGACCAGGATTGGTGACCCCCCCCTTGTTCCAATGCTTTCCCTCAGAGACCAGCAGATGGCGAGCGCGGCCCTGCGGCCCTCATCCTGACCCCTACCAGGGAGCTTGCCATCCAGATCGAACGGCAGGCCAAGGAGCTTGTGCTGGGGCTCCCCAACATGAGGACAGCCCTGCTGGTGGGGGGCATGCCCCTGCCCTCCCAGCTCCACCGCCTCAAACAGAGCATCAAGGTACAGGCTTCAGTAAAAGGGCTCCTTGCATGGTTGTGGAAAACCCTCTTCTTTTTTTTTACATAGATCAGGGAATGGACAATCCTGGTCCTCCAAAGCCGCTGTCCTGAAGGTTCTAGATGTTTCCCTGCTCCAGCACACCTCCACAGAGCTTGATAACAACCCCTTCATTAGATTCATGTGTGCTGGAGCAGGGAAACCTCTAAAACCTTCAGGACTGTGGCCCTTAAGGACCAGGAGTCCCCACCCCTGATCTAGACCCATATTTACACAGAGACTGTGACAGGTGTGCAGAGGTCAGCTATGTGTAACTAACATTCCCCCAAGTGCCTTGCCCAAGGACACAACGTAATTTAGCACAGCCGGGAACCGAACCGGCAACATTTTGATTACCAGCCTGATTCCCTAACCGCTCAAGCACCTGAATCCCAACAGGACAGCAGTTTTGCGTCTATATTTGTGTATATTTGTGTATTGTGTCTGATATTTTATCAAAACTTCTCAAGTATTCTGAATGTTGAATGTTTTACATAATGGGATATATATTAAAACCATACATATATTTGCGTATTTATGTATTGATTGTAATAAATTGTTCCATAGATAATTATTGCCACCCCCGGACGACTCCTGGAGATATTGAAGCAGAAAGCAGTGAAGCTAGATGCAGTGAGAGTTGTGGTGGTGGATGAGGTACACTCTTCTGGGAAAACAGCACAATAACACTTACACTAGACTAACACAGGCACATCTGGTGTACCCAGACATTATTTAGTTGTTTATATTCCTATTCTATCTTTGTGTATTATTTTATTCTATCTATCTTCCTTTTATATTTCAGTTATTTTTTTTTATTTTTTTTTTACTGTTAGTTTATCAAACTTGCCTACTTAAAAAAGATGTTTACGTTCAATGTTTGCACCAACCTGCCACAGTAAATTCAGTGTTTAGTGCAATTCACATGGCAAATATATAATAACGATTGTGATTCTGACATGCATTTAAACCTAATAATCTGGTTATATAGGCTGACACCATGTTGAAGATGGGCTTTCAGCAGCAGGTTCTAGAAGTTCTCGAGGACGTCCCTGAGGACTGCCAGACTCTGTTGACGTCCGCCACCATTCCTGTTGGAACAGAGCAGCTGGCTGCCCGGCTGACCAAAGACTCGGTCCGCATCGCCATCGGGGAGAAGAACCAGCCGTGTGCCAACGTTCGCCAGATCCTGCTGTGGGTGGAGGAGCCGTCCAAGAAGAAGAAGCTCTTTGAGATTTTAAACGTACGTTCAGAGGAACTTAGCATTTTCCTTCAACCAAACAAGTAAATCTGGTTCTAAACCTCTTAAAGGACTCTTTAGTCCGGTTTATAGTTGACTGTGTGTCATCTGTGCCCTAGAAACGGGCTTCTTGTGTTCATTTAAATGTGGTTGTAACGCCTCATGATGCCATGGGGTAGGTTGTGATTGGCTGGCTGTTTTAGGAAACTAGCGGTGGGAGCTGGTTTATAGTAGTCCCCCTCTGGACCTTATTTAGACATCATGGCTGCCCAGTGGCCCTTTCAGAGGAAATGGGTGGGGCCATTCCCCAGGAAACCAAGAAACGGCTAACACCTAAAAGCCTTTGCAGTGTATTCAGAGACTTGTTGGAGGAATGACACTATCGTAAATATCTGAAAAATATTGATCATTTATGAAAATGTTGCATCACCATAAAATCTACCAAAAAGACCCTTATCCATGTCAAAATTATGAACTAACGTCAGTTTTTAAATCCTTTTTTGATGTATTGAGAAGTTTATTGTAAGGGGGAAGAAATATAAAAGAAAAATGCAAAACCCTTTAAATCCTGGTCTTCGAGAGGGTAACTGTCCTGAAGGTTCTAGATGTTTCCCAGCTCTAGCACACCTGATTCAAATAAGTGGTTATTATGAGGCTTACAGTATTAAACTGTTAGTACAGTGGCCCTCGAAGACCAGGATTTGACACCTGTGCTTTTTAGTATGAAGCATAGAATTATAAATGATTTTTGTTGAAGTGTGTTTACCTTTGTGTTGTGTTTCCCTCCAGGACAGGAAGCTGTACCAGCCTCCCGTGGTCGTCTTTGTAGACTGTAAGCTGGGTGCAGACCTGTTGTGCGAGGCTGTAACCAAGGTGATGACCCTCAAAACCGTAGCCATCCACTCAGACAAAACCCAGTGGGAACGCAACCGCATCCTCAAGGTGAGGTCAACCAGGGCATCGCTTACACATAGTCCAAAACTGCAGTGGGTCACAATCCTGGTCCTTAGGGAACACCTGTTATGTATCTTTTAGATGTTTACTTGGTTCATTAGCACGTTTCTGTAGAGCTGAATAACGGCCCTTTCATTTGAATCAGCTGTGT
Organism: Protosalanx chinensis; assembly: GCA_030340685.1. Classification (NCBI taxonomy): domain Eukaryota; kingdom Metazoa; phylum Chordata; class Actinopteri; order Osmeriformes; family Salangidae; genus Protosalanx; species Protosalanx chinensis. The sequence goes on from CM059340.1 coordinate 824,534, forward strand.
TGGAGGAAGGAAAAATCTAGAACAGCAGAGAAACATCTAAAACCTGCAGGACAGTGGCCCTGTTCTCGATTTTTCCTTCCTCCAACACAGCTGATTCAAATGAATGGGTCGTTATTCAGAAAAATCAAACTCCAGTCCTCTAGGGCTACTGTCCTGCAGGTTTTAGATGTTTCTCTGCTCTAGCATACCAGATTCTAATGAAACGTTGTTATCAAGCTCTGTGGAGGTGTGCTGGAGCAGGGAAACATCTAGAACCTTCAGGACAGAGGCCCTCGAGGACTGGAGTATGACACCTGTGATCTAGAACATACAGGACAGGTGTTCCCTTAGATCCAGGGTTGGGAACCACTGTAACACTGTGAATGAGATTTTTTTCCACCAACTGATTTCCGTGTGTTTTCAGGGTCTTCTTGAAGGGGACTTTGAGGTGGTGGTCAGCACAGGAGTGCTAGGCAGAGGTCTCGACTTGGCCAATGTGAAGCTGGTCGTGAACTTTGACATGGCCCCCAACATGGATGAATATGTTCATCAGGTTGGTCAAATTGTTGAATCGTAAACATTTAAAAGTGTTTTATCTGTTTATTGTTTACACCAGCCTGCCACACTGAATTCAGTTTGAATCAGGTGTGTCGAGCAGGGAAACATCTAGAACGAGGTGTTTTTATAGGCGTTCCCTCAGCGGCATGGTTAGCTCATTTTCATTTATCAGACGCTCTTATCCAGAGAGACTTACAGCAAGTACAGGGACATTCCCCCCTGAGGCAAGTAGGGTGAAGTGACTTGCCCAAGGACACAACGTCATGTTGGCACGGCCAGGAATCGAACTCGCAACCTTCCGATCACGAGCCTAACGCCTTAACCCGCTGAGCCATCCGACCCCCCTAAAGGTTGGGAAACACTGCTTTAAGGAACGTCCCCTCTTTCCTGCTTCCCTCTCCCCCCAGGTTGGCAGGGCAGGGCGGCTGGGCCACAGAGGAACAGCCATCACATTTCTCAACAACAACAACAAGCGTCTGTTCCTGGAGGTGGTAAACAGGGTGAAAGCCACAGGATCCCAGCTTCCTCCACAGCTTCTTAACTCTCCCCACCTCCACGAGCAGCAGAGAAGGGAAAAGCAGAGAGCCAAGGCCGCCGGGAGCCTGGACGACAAGGACACCGTGGTCACCACGAGCAACCTCATGGATATCATCAAGAGGCACTCCAGGAGTTCAAAGAAATGAGATTTGTTTCCGCAATACGCTTGTAATTTATGTGAATGCACTTGGTACACGTCTATGTTTTGTGATATTTCGATGAATAAATGGATTGAAAATACTCAACGTGTCCTTCCACATAAAACTAGTCCCAGACAACTTCAATGAGATGTCAAAAAATTATATGAATGTATTTCCCAAGTTCTTCAACACTGCCACCTAAAGTCTGTAGTCGGTAGCTCTACATGACCATATACGAAGCGCTCGCTGACGTCAGGGTTTTAAATTACCATATTTGGAGCGCTCGCTGACGTAATGGTTTTCGATAGGCCAACAGGAAGTTAACAGACGGCAGTTTGAATCTGAGGCGGCAGAAGGTTGAAGTGCGGAAGACTCAATGGTAAATAAACATGGATTATATTGTTTAGGGATCTATTTCAAATACTTTTACTATGATTCCAGTTGTTTTATATCCATGTTAGTTATATACAACTACTGGATAGTCTAAACAAGGCTTAAATTACCATCAAGCTAGAGTTAACTAGCCTGACAGCAGTGCAACTCGTTAGTTTAACAATGACAAGTCTGATAAATGATGTTTAACTGGATCATCATTGTTTTTTAATCACTTTCAGGTAGTTTAAATGCAATCTTATCTTTCCAGGGAGACATGTGCCTGATTTCTTGGATTTATTTTCTTGGATCGGTTTAAAAGTTTGTAAAGACACAACGTTTGAAGCTTGAATATGTCTTTATTCTCTATACCGGCCAGAAAGCATACAGCTTTTTATGACAACTTCTTGGTGCCAAAGGTCCCACAGGCCGAAATAAAGGAGACAATGTCGGGATCCCTGAAGTGCAACGACCGATCAGTGGACAAGTCGAAGGAGATCAACAGGACATATGTCATTAAAAACGGCGGTGGGCGTGACGGGGGCACACCTGGTCCGACAAGTGGTCGACTCACGCTACAAAAGAGGAAAACGGGTGGAGGAAACACCGAAAAGACGCCGAACGAGAACACACTGAACCCACCTGCGACACCGGAGAAACGGCTGACCTTACAGCGCAGAACCAGGATCGGCTCCGTGGACCAAGCTGTGATGACCGACAGCGGCCCCGGTAAAGCCGCAGAAAGACACCGCTGGGCCAGCGGCACCTTACAAGAGTTACACCCCAGAACACCTGTACCTGCGGGGATCTTTAGATCAGTTAGTCTGCGGGACTCTGCGGATACAAACAAATGGGCGGCCACACCCGGCAAACTGACTGACCGGACAGACACATACCTGCAGAAACAGAGTGCAGCTAAAAGTACACGGAATGGAGACGCGGCCAAGCTGGAAGAACGGGTCAAAAGATCAACACCTTCTAGGAAGACTGTGTTCGAGAACATAAGCTCCAAGAAGGATGTGTTTGAACGATTAGCGGGTAAAGAAGTCCCTAAAGCAGGGACACTGAAACCCGCCAACACAGACAGGTCAAAGGCTCAACCGCAAGTGACCATGGAGAAGGTCAAACCAACTGCAACTCCCCGTTCAAACAGGTTCCTGTCCGGGGTTCAGAAAGCCAACCCTCCTTCAACTCTGTCTCCAGCAGTGGTGAAAAGGACCGCACCTGTATCCAGCTCCCAACCCAACGCAAATGCGCCTCCTGGGAGGAGCTTGACCCCAGCAGGGGGGCCTCCTGCACAGGCAGACGTTCTTACGGAGCCTCCAGTGTTCTCCAGCGAGGTTCTGGAGCAACAGGACCTGAAGATGGAGAACAGTGCAGTGATGGTGGCTGTTCGAGTGAGGCCATTCAACCTCAGGTAAATGGCTCATTTAAATTTGGGGGATTGCACCCTAACTTTTTGGTGTTAGTCATAAATCATATTCAGATAATACAAATACTATAAAAAAATGTGTTTTATTGTTAGTTTAAGATCTGTATATGTTTATTACTTGCACCATCCTGCCAGGCTGAATTCTGTGCAAATGTACATCAATTATTACTATGCAGATATTATTATTAATCGGCAAATGAAACTGATTCTGATCTCTTGCCGTAACCATGGTTGTGTTCAGGGAGAAGACTGAGAAAACCTTGCAAGTGATCTTCATGGATAACCAGGAGACGGTGGTCCAACACCCAGACACCAAACAGAGTTACTCCTTCACATATGACTTCTCCTTCTGTTCTGTTGATAAAACTGCCCCAGAATATGCCAGCCAGCAGACCGTGTATGAGAAACTAGCAAAGCCTCTTTTGGACAGAGCCTTCGAAGGCTTCAACACCTGTTTGTTTGCCTATGGACAGACCGGCTCTGGAAAGTCTTACACGTAAGTGTCCCACCAACGTCCTCAGTTCATTTATTATTATTTTTAAGCAGGTTAAAATCTTTAATATGTTTTGGATATGAAATCGTGTCAACCCTCTCTCTAGTATGATGGGTTTTGGAGAGGAAGCCGGCGTTATCCCAAGATTCTGCGAGGGTCTTTTCTCCAAACTGTCTTCAGTCCAGACTCAGGAGGTAGGCTGAAGTATCTAGCATCTAGTCCAGGGGTGGGCAACCCTGGTCCTCGAGGGCCGCTGTCCTGAAGGTTTTAGATGTTTCCCTGCTCCAGCACACCTCCACAGAGCTTGATAACGACCCTTCATCAGAATCAGGTGTGCTGGAGCAGGGAAACCTCTAAAACCTTCAGGACAGCGGCCCTCGAGGACCAGGGTTGCCCACCCCTGATACAGTCGCACACAAAAAGAGAGAAGCAGCGATTGTTCAGACGGCCTCGTTTTGATTGGTTGTCGTGACAGGTGACTTGTCACTTGGAGATGAGCTACTTTGAGGTGTACAACGAGAAGATCCACGACCTGCTGGTGGCAAAGGATGACCAGAATCACAAGAGCTTACCTGTGAGTGGACAGTAAAGGAATTCAATGGTGTTTAGTGTCGTTCTTTGAACAGGTCTTTGGAATAACCCTGCTTGTTTACGGGGATAATAGCCATGCTGTTTCCTCTGTTGTAGCTGAGAGTAAGGGAGCACCCTGTTCATGGACCCTATGTTGCAGAGCTGTCCACGTGAGGAAACATTTTCTTTCTTGGCTTTGTAGTAGAAGTAGGTTGTGGTGTGTGTGTGTGTGTGTGGCTTGTTTTTTGGGGGTGGATTCATTGAATGTGCTGTTTCTACACAGGAATGTGGTGACTTCGTACTCGGACATTCAGGTAAGCCAAAAGCACCCTGCCTATCTAGAATCGCTGCGTAGTATTATTGCTGCTTCTGGTTAGAGCTCAGTTCAAATCCAAATCGTTTTTTGTTCACCAAGTTGCTCAAACACGTAATTTACTGCGGCAGGATGAAGCGAACAATTAACATATACAGGACTTAAATAAATAAGAAATATAAAAAGTATTTAAAATCTTTTATTATTGAAATGAATTGGTAGTCAGTGTATTGTGAACTTCTTGGCAGGGCTGGCTGGAGCTGGGGAACAAGCAGAGGGCCACTGCAGCCACAGGCATGAACGATAAGAGCTCCAGATCCCACTCTGTCTTCACCCTGATTATGACCCAGACCAAGGTACTGTGTGTGTGTGTGTCTGTCTGTCTGTCTGTCTTATTCTGTGTTTATGAATGAATATAAATAAATGGACATTTCTGAAATGAAATGTTGCTGACATTCTCCATTGCGAGACTAATAAAGGATTACATTATCAAAAAGTTTCAATAATACTTATACAGGATAGCGCTTTTCAAGACATTCAAAGACGCTTCACATTTCAGATCTAATAAAAACTCACCAAAAAACAGTGAGGCAGTAAAAGAGAAAATAGTAATGGGTCTTCCCACAAATTGTGACGTGTGTGTGTGTGTGTGTGTGTGTGTGTGTCAGACTGAGTTCGTGGAGGAAGAGGAGCACGAACACAGGATCACCAGCAGGATCAACCTGGTGGACCTGGCAGGGAGCGAACGCTGCTCCTCAGCCCAGACCAGCGGCGATCGTCTTCGGGTACGTGCTCAGCTCTGCCCCCCCCCCCTCTACTGCGGTGTTCTCCAGGGTCACATGCGTCAGATCCTCAGCGGCCACCCCTGATTTACGTATTAAATATATATATATATATATATAACAAATAATATATATTATTAATATATAATATATAAATATATATATATATATATAACAAATAATCTGTTATTGAAGTTCAAATTCAGCCTGCCCTTCCCTAACCCCTCCCGTGTGTGTGTGTGTGTGTGTGTAGGAGGGTGTGAGCATCAACAAGTCTCTGCTGACCCTGGGTAAAGTGATCTCAGCCCTGTCTGAGCAGGCCCAGACCAGGAGGAAGGTCTTCACCCCCTACAGAGAGTCAGTGCTCACCTGGTGAGACAGCAAGGACACACACACACACACAGCCAGCTATCCAGTCCTCACACAGTACAAGAAAGTAATGTGGCACAGTTGGTTAGGCAGACGGGCTAGTCATCAGAAGGTACCCGGTTTGACCCCTGACTATGTCAACATGACGTTGACGCCTCAGCAGGAATGTCCCTGTACTTGCTCTGGATAAGAGCGTCCGATAAATGACTGAATGTCAAGGCTTCCTGTGTGGTCACTTCCTTCCTGTGTGGTCACTTCCTTCCTGTGTGTGCGCACCCAGGTTGTTGAAGGAGAGTTTGGGCGGGAACTCGAAGACGGCCATGATCGCCACGGTGAGTCCTGCGGGCAGCAACGTGGAGGAGAGTCTGAGCACCCTGCGCTACGCCAGGCAGGCTCGCACCATCATCAACCTGGCCAAGGTCAACGAGGACACCAACGCCAAACTGATCCGAGGTCAGACTTTAGATCTTTACTGTCATTGTCACAAGTACAAACGAAATGAAAGGGCTTCCTGTCAGGGCATCATTCATTGATTTGATCAAAATAAAATTTTCGTGCTAAAATGACTAGAATAATAACAACTTTACCATAAACCAACAGTGTCATACACCCACATTACTGTGTGTTTATGATACTGTCCTGGGTATATTTGTGCCCAACAGTGTAGGAATGTTATTAACCTGCTTTATTTAAGGGTTGAAGGTGGAGCCTTTTTGAACCTTGCGACAGGGGGAGTATGCAGAATGTTAAGAGTGTTAATACAACCGATTACTTGTGACTGCGGATGGTATTGGGCAAAGGCATCCTGCTTGACTCATTTTGATAATAGCATAAAGTCCCGTCGCCCTAAGTTGTCACATCCACTGCCTTCTTTTCCCTCTAATAAGAAGCCTTAGCCCTGAGCTAACCTCTAAGCCAAGTGGATACACTGTCACATCGTCATGCAAAGTAAGCTGCTCTGCAAAAGATTAAATCCGTGAGCAAGCCTGTTCCCAATACTTTGAAGTTATTTCATCTGACGTTCTTGCCCTTTCCTCTTTACAACCCTAGAGGGCGCTCTTGTAACAGGTTTAGCCCTGAAATAACTCAAGAGGACGAGAGACAGAATTATGATTGGCCCCAAGGAAGCTCGCAAATAAATCTACATTTGAAGGGGTGTGTAGCCCTTCCCCTCGTCCCTAGCTCGATTTAAGTGAACAGGTTGTTATCCAGCACGGCAGACGCCTGCTTAAGGTCATTAACTTGAATCAGGTGTGCAGGGAAACATCTAGAACATGCAGGGCTGGTGTTCCCTGAGGACCAGGGTTAGGAAACCGCTGCTTTAATGAGTAAACACTAGTCTAATACCGTCAGTACAGATTGGGATGTCTATTTTACATGTAGTCATTTAAAGGACACAACGTCATATTGGCACAGCCGGGATTTCAAACTCGCGACCAGCTTTCTAGCCCGCTTCCCTCCCTGCTCAGCCGCCTGACTCCCCTTGTCTCCTCTCTGCGATCCCCAGAGTTGAAGGCCGAGGTGGAGAAGCTGCGCGCGGCTCAGATGAGCAGCCAGGGGGTGGAGCCTGAGGAGATGAAGCTGTTCCAGCAGGAGATAGCTGCTCTGAAGAGGCAGCTCACCCAGCAGGAGAAGGACATGGCGGAGGCCCACAGGTCAGAGGGTCAACCGCACGCCGCCTCCGCAGAGGTCACGGATGACCTTGCTGTGTGTGTGTGTGTGTGTGTGTAGGAATGTAACCAGGAAAGGGGCTTGAGGAAGTTCCGTCTGATTCTCCTCGGCGAGAGTGTTTTGTTTTATCAGAATCAGTAATAATTCATTAATCCCCAAGGGGAATGAATTCTATCCAATCGTGATTGGATGATGAGGTATCGCTTTCCCCTTAGTGATCGTAACAATGAGACAGGAACTCCATTGGTCAGAAATACCCTTCGGCGATCATACAGTATATATTTCCTTTGACCTTGCTTCAATTCAGACTGGTTTCGTAACACGGGACTGCATATCCCACAATGCCGCACCATGTGACTTGATGGTGTGTCTGAGTGGAATGTGAAGTGTTGTTTTCAGATGTAAATCATGCTCGTGTGGTTGAATGTTTGTTTTTAACCTGGTCAGAGCGTGGAAGGAGAAGCTGGAACAAGCAGAGATACGCAAACGAGAGGAGACTAAAGAGTTACAGGTGATATTAACGCACAAACGCAACACCTTCACATGAGTGTAACGACCAGTGGTGTCAAACTAGGGCCATCGAGGGCCAAGAGGGTGGAGTTTTCATGTAAACCAAACGCTACACCAGCTGATTTTACCAGGTAGAGAAACTCATTATTGAAATCAGCTGTGTCAACATCACGTTGTGTTTTTGGGCAAGGCACTTCACCCTACTTGCCTCAGGGGGGAATGTCCCTGTACTTGCTGTGAGTCACTCTGGATAAGAGCGTCTGATGAATGTAAATATAAATGTAGACCCTTATTCGTTCACGATTGTCAGAGTAAATGGTCTGAGAACTCAGATATTTACCACCTATTTTCTATTTATTTTTGGTCCCTCCAGAAAGCGGGCATCACATTTAAAGTGGACAACCGCCTTCCTAACCTGGTGAACTTGAATGAGGACCCCCAGCTGTCAGAGATGCTGCTGTACATGATAAAGGAGGGCCAGACCAAGGTGGGCCAGCACAAGGGCCAGTCAGCCCACGACATCCACCTGACCGGGGCTCTGATCGCTGACCGACACTGGTGAGGGGAACGCCAGCTCTGGAGGAACAGGGTTCATTCTGTGGAGCTTTAAATTACCCAAATGTATCTGACTATTATCTTTATGAAATATTTTCCAAGATTAGATTACTTGGATTATTTGTCATTTGTATCATATCTGTAGTGTATTGTACATTGTATTTTTTTTAAATTAGTATGCCCCATATATGTTCTATGTTAATCTTGCATAGCGAATAAACCCCCATTCTGATTCATAACGGAGCTGTTTTACTCTTGTCAGTTAGAGGGGAAACGTTGAATCTTTCTTCCCCCCCCCCCCCCCCCCGAAACATTTCTTATACGTTGTTCACGTTTTGTTTTGTTCCGCAGCGTAATCTCAAACGTTAGTGGAACGGTCAGCATCACGCCGATAGAAGACGCCAAAACCTTCGTCAACGGGGCCTTGATATCCGAGTGCACCGTCCTGCACCATGTAAAAACAGGAAACATATGCTGCTCAGAAATAAGATAGTAGAAATTCATTCATGTCATTCAACATGGCAGCCGAGAAATGTCTCATCACCTGTGTTCTGTGTGGAGCGGTTAGGGAGTTGGGCTAGTAATCAGAAGGTACCTGGTTCAAAACCCTGGTTGTGCCAACATTACTGTCTACTAAGTGTCTGTGTCTCTCGGTTGTTGCCAGGGCGACAGGGTGATCCTGGGCGGACACCATTACTTCCGGTTCAACCATCCGGCAGAGGTGCAGTCTGGGAAACGCGTGTCCTGCTGGACGGGGTCCGGCGACGGACAGAAGGACTTCGAGTTTGCCAAGAACGAACTGCTGACAGCTCAAAGAGCACAGTGAGTCGACGTCAAGGTTTTAAACCAAGCTTGTCCAGTGTTGCAGTCATTCCGTCAGTCTCACTGTGTCGTGCGCTACAGTGAGGGATTTCTTTTCTCCGTTTTGTGGTTATTTGATAAGTTAATCTTGTATGTGTCCCGCAGTAGGGAAATTGCAGTTTGCAACAGTAAAGTATAGAACAGCACTCAGAATAATAGCAACAGCTATTATTTATTATATATTATAGCCCCCTACCAACAGCCCCCTACCAACAGCGCCCTGCCAACAGCCCCCAGCTCTGTTAACACAAGTATGTGGGGCCGTGTTTTGGGGGCAGACTGGAGGTGGAGATAGAGGAGGCTCGTCTGAAAGCCAAGGAGGAAATGATGCGGGGTATTCAGATGGCCAAAGAGCTGGCTCAGAAGGAGCTGCTGGACCAGAAGGCCTTGTACGAGAACCAGATCAACGTCCTCCAGAACGAACTGGTAACGTCTTCATGTTTGTCCTCTCTCTTCCTTCCGTCTCCTCTTTCCAAAACAATTTAGTGGGAAGTGCAACACGTGGAATTTTATTGGGATGTGTCCTGTTTACAAGTATTTGTTCATTTAGCAGATACTTTTATCAAAAGTGACTTCCAAGAGAGAGAGAGCTTTACAAAAGAGCATATAGTCCCCAAACATTACAGGTAGTCCGATTATGAAACATACATGGTGTGAAACCAGACAAGTACCAAAGAGAAGAACCACAAGAGCGTTCAGTTGAACACGTTACAATTAAATAACATGAACCTCAAACATGTAATAGTGTACCTGTAGGAAAGCATGTTATGGCGTTTTTCCACCGCAAATGTAGCACGACTCTACCCGACTATACTCGGTTTGTAATAAACTCCTGAACCCGTGGGGTGGTTTTCCACCGCAAATTGTACCTCAAAAAGTACTTCCTGGTCGTCGGCGAAAGGGGCGTGACGTAGGCCCTGACGTCTTTTTGTACGCGACGTAAATAACACCAACGCAACCCACAAGTGGACAGAACCCACATTATAATTTTAGCCATGTTGACGAACTAGTCTTTTGTAACTTATCTGACTTTTAAAAAGCTTGTAGACTGTTGGTGTAATGGACTGTATCTGATAGTAATAAGTATTAGCTGCGGCGCTGTTGCTTTAAGTCGCTCTCGTGACTTCGTCACACTTTCTGGCCAATCAATGGCCGGCCGTCTGCCGACGTCACCTTTTAGCTCAACTTAAGATCGCCTGGTACCTAGAGCGAGAAGGTACCAAAAAAGTACCCGCTAGCCAGGTAAAAAAAGTACCAGGTACCATGGAACTGCGGTGGAAACGCCAAAAATGCGAGTAGGGGCGAGGCGAGGCGAGCTGATTTCATGCGGTGGAAAAGCGCCATTATAATAATATACCTCACATAATACTTGTATAGCGCATTTCAAGACCCAAAGATGATTCACATTTCAGATCTAATAAAACACATAAAGAAATAGTTTAGCTTTCATCTTTCATGGAGGGTGGGGTTGTGGGTCACCGTCAGGGGGCACCGTCAGTGGGCCCCAGTAACACTGTGTGTTTCCAGGAGGAGGAGAGCGAGAGGAAGAGGCTTCAGGAATGGAGGGCGGGGTCGTGGGGCACCGTCAGGGGGCACCGTCAGGGGGCACCGTCAGGGGGCACCGTCAGTGGGCCCCAGTAACACTGTGTGTTTCCAGGAGGAGGAGAGCGAGAGGAAGAGGCTTCAGGAACAGGACCATCAGAGGGTGGCGTCCAAGATGGTGGAACTGCAGTCAGCCAAGACCCAGCTGGAACAGGAGGTGGACGCTTACAGGCGTCTCCGCCTGCATGCCGAGGCGCAGGCTGCCAGACAGGTCACGCCCCCACAGAGCTTTGGAAACTTTCCACTCCGTTTTTCTGCTCTTGTTTCACCTCGTTTATCCGTCTGCGACAAGTTCAACCTTCGGCTGGAGTTGTTATAAGACGAGCAGTGTTCAGAATCTAGGCTGTACGGAAACTAACCAGTTGGAAAAACTGAAGCGCCGTTCTCCTGTTCTACACACGTTCACATCATTGATCCTTATGATCAACGCAGTTCTGCCTGCTATTGGTCTGAAAACCCTGATGAATTAGTGAACTATATAATGAATGAATTATAAACTAACACATCTGTCCGAGCTTTCATTCCGGGAGAGGATTCATACACAGTCAATGTATTCCTAACCTTATAAATAATAGTTTGATTTTGGAATGTTCGGTCCGTTATACCCCCCAGGCCATGGAGGACCACAGCGTTCGACAGGCCAAGATTGTCGACGCCCTGGAGGCAGAGAAGAAGAAGATCGGCCGAGACCTTGAGGAAATGCAGAGGAAGTTAGCGCTGAGAGAAACCAAGGCCCCGAGAAGCGGTAAAGACCGTGATCATGTGACCGGCGTTCCCCAAGGCCCTCCTGTAGGTCCGCTAAGCTTTTCTGTTGTTTCATTACAGCCGCACCGCAGTGGGACACTATGAAGCTGTCGCTCATGATCGAAGAGGCCAACAAGATCAGTGGCAAACTCAAGAAGAACACCGTCTTCAGCAGGTCAGGGTCAACCCTTCAAATAAACTGTTCAAAGCATCATTCTTCCAACAAGCATTTGGAAGAATGATGGCTTTTTTTTCCCACCTGGATTGTCATACTTTTCTGTTTTTATAGACATGAGCGTTCTGAGAAGGAGAATGGAGGAGGCCAGAAGGAGGAGGTGCAGGTTCAGGTCCAGAACACCAAGCTGGGAATTTCAACTTTCTGGAGTCTGGAGAAGTTCCAGAGCAGCCTGGCCGCCATGAGGGACATCGATGGGGTTGGTCGCCTGACTGGGGGAGGGAAAGTGACCTGCTTGTTGTTGTTGTTGTTGTTGTTGTTGTTGTAGGGAGTCATTTGGCTGAGCGGTTAGGGAGTGGGGCTGGTAATCAGAAGGTACACAGTTCGAAAACTGGCTGTGACCCTGTGTCGTTGGGCAAGGCACTTCACCCTACTTGCCTCAGGGGGGAATGTCCCTGTACTTGCTGTAAATCGCTCTGGATAAGAGTGCAAAATTTAAATGTTTTGTAGTATTCAAAGTTGTAGAATTATCTGCTGCAAATAATACATTCCTGCTAAATTATTACATGATGACAACTAGAAATTTGGACTAATTTATGGTCTTGGTAGACTAATTCGTGAACATGTTAAACCCCACTGGATTATTGCACTTTTCCGCTCATCGTCTTTCAACCAATAAAATCTGTCTCCCACGCTCTCTCTCTCCCCTACTTCACAGAAACAACACAACTTGTTTATACTTGAAAGGCGTCCACTGTTGTTCTTTCACGTCAAGCTGAATAAATTAAACTAAGCTGTTGTTTATCTTCCTCAGGGGGACTTTGCCTCTAAAGATGATGATGATGTGTTTTACGACCCCAATGATGAATGGGAACAAGATATATCGGCCTCCTCGGGCAACGCGTCCACTTTCTCCCGCCGCAGGTTATAGTCTACCTTCTCTTCTTCTTCCATAATATTTTGTTGACGTGGAAAAGATTGTCTGGATTATATGATTTAATATGGAAGGGGGAAAAGTTCCCTATATATGGAAGACCACAGAAAGTTTATTGAATGTTGAGAAATGTATTTCTTCATTTGGTGCTCAAACGGTGCTTGATATTTCCACTCTTAAAATCTGGCACATCTGAATTTCTCATCATATAGAAATATTATCAGAAGAGAATTGTTAGAAAAACGATTCCTTTATTTTTATAAAAAATTATTATATATATATATATATATATATTATTTTTTTTTATTTTTTTTATACAAATAAAGGAATCGTTTTTCTTACAATTCTCTTCTGATAATATTTCTATATGATGAGAAATGTATTTCTTCATTTTGTGTTCATAAGGCGTTTTGATATTTCCACACTTAAAACCTGGCACACTTGAATAGTTTATCTTCTGTTTTAATAATATTTCTATATGATGTGGTGGGGGATTGGTTAGAAAGGCCAGCCAGAGTTGCAGTCCATTATTCTCCCCCACCAGCCACCGAACCCTGGATGACTTTCCCCCCCTCATGTTGTTGTTAATCCAGTCGACCCTACAGGACGACCGTGGCGATCATGGGTGTACAGGTGGCCAAATGAAATGGGGCAGAATCGCCTGCTCATTCTCCCTCTTTATTATTATTATTTTGTATCTCTGGCCTGAACTCCAGTGAGTGCAACTTGGTTCACTGCCTGTTAAAGTCTTTCATTGCTAGCTGTCTGTACGGTTTAAGATTAGATTAGATTCAACTTTATTGTCATTACACAGGTACAAGTACAGGGTAACGAAATACAGTAAGGTGTTGGCCTCATGATCGGAAGGTTTTGAGATCGAACCCCAGCTGTGGCTATGTGATGTTGTGTCTTTGGTCAAGGCACTTCACCCTTTTTACCTCAGGGAGACTGTCCCTTACTTACGGTAAGTCGCTTTGGATAAAAAAAGCGTCTGCTAAATGAATAAATGTTAATGATCAATAGAACTTTGTCCTCAGAAATGTTATTACATTTACATTTATCCAAAGCAACTTCCAGTAAGTACAGGGACATTTTCCCCTGAGGCAAGTAGGGTGAAGTGCCTTGTCCAAGGTCACTATGTCACAATGTTATTGTCAATAGTGGTCAAAGTGGCTGATGCCTCTCCGATATTGACCCATTCTAGTCCGCATTTTCTCATTGGTGGATACAACAAAAATAGACGAGTGACAGAAACCTTTGATTGGACAACTTTAAAGTCGTCTACGGTTCATGTTGTGACTCGCCCGCATCCCTGTGGTTCCCCTCCATCAGGAGCAGAAGCATGCTGAAGAGCAGGAGGATATCAGGGCGTCTGTACGAGATCCGAGTTCACCCAATCCAGAGCCTGCACCAAAGCTCCGCCCAGTCCTCTGGTAATACCAACAAGACCCCCATCCGATCAGATCCCGTAGAACAGGGGTCCCCAACCCTGGTCCTCAAGGGCCCGCTGTCCAGCATGTTTTAGATGTTTTCCTGGTCCTCAGGGCCCCACTGTCCTGCATGTTCTAGATGTTTCCCTGGTCCTCAGGCCCACTGTCCTGCATGTTCTAGATGTTTCCCTGGTCCTCAGGGCCCTCACTGTCCTGCATGTTCTAGATGTTTCCCTGGTCCTCAGGGCCCCACTGTCCTGCATATTTTAGATGTTTCCCTGGTCCTCAGGGCCCCACTGTCCTGCATGTTTTAGATGTTTCCCTGGTCCTCAGGACCCACTGTCCTGCATGTTTTAGATGTTTCCCTGGTCCTCAGGGCCCCACTGTCCTGCATGTTTTAGATGTTTCCCTGGTCCTCAGGGCCCCACTGTCCTGCATGTTCTAGATGTTTCCCTGGTCCTCAGGGCCAACTGTCCTGCATGTTCTAGATGTTTCCCTGGTCCTCAGGGCCCTCACTGTCCTGCATGTTCTAGATGTTTCCCTGGTCCTCAGGGCCCCACTGTCCTGCATATTTTAGATGTTTCCCTGGTCCTCAGGGCCCCACTGTCCTGCATGTTTTAGATGTTTCCCTGGTCCTCAGGGCCCCACTGTCCTGCATGTTCTAGATGTTTCCCTGGTCCTCAGGGCCCTCACTGTCCTGCATGTTCTAGATGTTTCCCTGGTCCTCAGGGCCCTCACTGTCCTGCATGTTCTAGATGTTTCCCTGGTCCTCAGGGCCCTCACTGTCCTGCATGTTCTAGATGTTTCCCTGGTCCTCAGGGCCCACTGTCCTGCATGTTCTAGATGTTTCCCTGGTCCTCAGGGCCCTCACTGTCCTGCATGTTTTAGATGTTTCCCTGGTCCTCAGGGCCCTCACTGTCCTGCATGTTCTAGATGTTTCCCTGGTCCTCAGGGCCCCACTGTCCTGCATGTTTTAGATGTTTTCCCTCCTCCAACACTGATTTAATGAATAGATCATCATGAAGCGTAGCAGAAGCCTGATGATGACCCTTTATTTGGAATCAGGTGTGTGGGAAAGGGGTAAACATAAAACATGCAGGACAGTGGGCCCCTGAGGACCAGGGTTGGGGACCCCTGTTATGGAACGCAGGTGTCAGATCCTGGTCCCTGAGGGCCACTTTCCTGAAAGTTTTAGATGTTTCCCTGCTCAGAATCAGAAGTAATCTTTACTCACAGTGAAAGTTGCACCAAGACAGACTTTACTGTGGCAGGATGGAGCAAACAAGGCACATATAGAGGACTTGGATAGATAAAAACTACAAAGTAGGCCATAACTATACATAAGGATTAGAATATATAAAAAGTATATGGGTGTGAATTGATATAATTCAGGGGTGGGAATATGTTGACTGGATGGAGGGTGGAGGGGGTTGGGTGTTAATGTCATTCATCCAGGAGTGTTACATAATGCCACCTCTGAAACCTTTTCTACCACTTGCCTGCTCTGGAACACCTGACTAATGAATGGGTTGTTATCCAATCCGATCAATCGGGTGTGCAAGAGCAGGGAAACGCCTAAATCTTTCAGGACGGCAGCCCAGGATCACCAAGTTTCAAGACAAACCATCTCTTTGATGAGCAGTATTGAGAACAGAGCAGATGTATTAAGACTTGGGATCACATGATCCCCACAGCTGGTCTCTGATTCGCCAGTTTACCTACCAACTCTCTCTCTCTCTCTCTCTCTCTCAGGCCTGATGGGCGTGTCCAAACCTCCTTCCACCAACTCCACCTCCGCAGACTCCTCCCTGCCCGGCATCTGCAAAGATCTGATTGGCCAGACGGTTGCTCAGCTACGCGGTTGCGACGGTCGCGAGGAGAGCGTGGCGGACAGGTTGACCTCTGACCTGTTCATCGTACACTCAGCCGTGAGGGCCATCGGCCGTCTGTATAACCTCCTGGATGATGACAGCCAGGATAAGGGTAAGAACTAATGGATGAACCTTCTGTCGAGTACATTTTCAGGTTCGTGTTGAGGAGCACTCAGCCTTGTAAATAGCAGCCAAATAGCTGTAAGTCTATATTGATAGCTGGCATTGTTGAGGAACATTCAGTCTTCATGTAGTCCTTTCTGCGGGACAAATAAAGGATTTTATTAATTCAGATAATCCTTTATTTTTTGAAATTGCTGTTTGCAACAGCGAGGTACAGTGCAGCCCTCAAGAGTAACAGTTTACGACCTAATAACAAAAATACAGGGAAGGCTATATGTTTAAAGGATTTCTTATTTTATGATCTAAATAATAAATTTTATATTAATATATATAATAATATATTAATAATAAATACCTTATCTTCAATCCAAATGTATTTGTAAAGCCCTTTTTACAAGCAATGTCACAAAGGGCTTCACATATGCCCATAGAATTGTCCCTCAACCAACCTAAACCTTATCTTACATTTATTCATTGATCAGATGCTTTTATCCAGAACTCTCTCAGATAGTAGCCACACATCATTCTCAGAAAGCTCTTTCTGTGTCGGTCTGCAGTGCTCGTGTGTAACCTCGAGGCCCAGACGGAGCTGGTGAAGGCCACCTCAGCTGTGGAGAGAACCGTGGTCTTCACCCTGCAGTGGCTGTCTGGCCTCAAGCCCACCTCTGGTCCTCTCTACTCTGCCTCTGAAGAGCTGAAGAGCCAGGTCAAGAGGATGGGGGGATTCTTCCAGCTTCTCATTCAGGTTACCAGACCTTTCTTTCTTCCATTTTTCTTCTTCTCTCAAATGTCATGTGATGGATGATTTTGCGAATTTTATCGAGATGCTGTACAAAGTGAATTTCTCTTTTCTGGTTGATTAAAAGTCCTATCTCGCCTTATCTCATGCTGAAAAGGTTTTAAAAGACAGCCACGGCTGAAAAGGGAAAATCTTTTTTTCCCGAATCGAGTCCGTTCTGACACGGAAAGATGTTTTTTGGGGGGAAATGCTCGCCGTTCGATGATTGACAAGTTTTAGCTTTGAGCTGTTTGAGTTGTGCGTATGGAAATTGTGCACGGGGAATTCACAGCCTTGAGCCCCTAACGTAAAATGAATAAATGTAAAACTCAAATTAAAAGTCTTGCAAAACCCAGCCTTTAATATCTCCAAACTTTCAACTCTGGCCCCACCCTGATGTATTTTTTGGTATCTGCTTTTGTTTTATCCAAACTCTTGATTATAACGTTAATACATCATTTAATTGTTGAACGTATAGTCACAGTTTTATTTCGTTGTTTTTTGGCCAGGGTTGTGATTCAGAGATTACCTCCATGGTGACGGAGGCCGAGCGGAAGAGCTCCCAGTGTCTGGATGCAGCTCTGCGGGGGATTAGCCACCTAGCGGCCTTGACTGGTACCCAGATGCATGTCACCGAGTTGGCTACCAACGACCCTGCTGCCAAGGTCAGTCTGCTGTCACCCCCACACTGAAGGCCCCAAGGTCAGTCTGCTGTCACCCCCACACTGAAGGCCCCAAGGTCAGTCTGCCGTCACCCCCACACTGAAGGCCCCAAGGTCAGTCTGCTGTCACCCCCACACTGAAGGCCCCAAGGTCAGTCTGCTGTCACCCCCACACTGAAGGCCCCAAGGTCAGTCTGCTGTCACCCCCACACTGAAGGCCCCAAGGTCAGTCTGCTGTCACCCCCACACTGAAGGCCCCAAGGTCAGTCTGCCGTCACCCCCACACTGAAGGCCCCAAGGTCAGTCTGCTGTCACCTCCACACTGAAGGCCCCAAGGTCAGTCTGCCGTCACCCCCACACTGAAGGCCCCAAGGTCAGTCTGCTGTCACCCCCACACTGAAGGCCCCAAGGTCAGTCTGCTGTCACCCCCACACTGAAGGCCCCAAGGTCAGTCTGCTGTCACCCCCACACTGAAGGCCCCAAGGTCAGTCTGCCGTCACCCCCACACTGAAGGCCCCAAGGTCAGTCTGCCGTCACCCCCACACTGAAGGCCCCAAGGTCAGTCTGCCGTCACCCCCACACTGAAGGCCCCAAGGTCAGTCTGCCGTCACCCCCACACTGAAGGCCCCAAGGTCAGTCTGCCGTCACCCCCACACTGAAGGCCCCAAGGTCAGTCTGCCGTCACCCCCACACTGAAGGCCCCAAGGTCAGTCTGCCGTCACCCCCACACTGAAGGCCCCAAGGTCAGTCTGCCGTCACCCCCACACTGAAGGCCCCAAGGTCAGTCTGCTGTCACCCCCACACTGAAGGCCCCAAGGTCAGTCTGCCGTCACCCCCACACTGAAGGCCCCAAGGTCAGTCTGCCGTCACCCCCACACTGAAGGCCCAGCTCTCTGCTTTCACCCCCACACTGAAGGCCCAGCTCTCTGCCTTCACCCCCACACTGAAGGCCCAGCTCTCCCCTCACCCCCACACTGAAGGCCCAGCTCTCCCCTCACCCCCACACTGAAGGCCCAGCTCTCTGCCTTCACCCCCACACTGAAGGCCCAGCTCTCTCCCCTCACCCCCACACTGAAGGCCCAGCTCTCCCCTCACCCCCACACTGAAGGCCCAGCTCTCTCTCTTTTGTAAAGCTCTCTCTTGGAAGATGCTATGAATGAATGAATGTAAAGGTAGAGAAGGTTCTAGGTTAGGAGTGTTATCTAACAGGCTGATGGGTAAAGTGAAAGTTCACCTTTGAAAATATGTGACTCCTTCTCAAACCTTTCGTATAATACATGTGATCGTTCGCACACAGAGTAGACAAAGCCAAATGGAACTCATTTGTGTGTAACTCTCATAGTGCAGATTGTATCAAACAGTCGGTTCTCTCTCTCCTCTTTCTCTCCTCTTTCTCTCCTCTCCCTCTCTCTCCCTCCCTCCACAGTTGTCCATGAGCCAGTCTCTTCTGGAGGGAACCAATCAGGGTGTGCGCTCGCTGCTGATGGTCGGGCAGACCGTCACCAAGGAGATGCTGAGGGAGACTCAGCTGGCGTATCCCAGGACCCCGGTGAGACAGGGACCTTCATCGGAGTCTTCAGTCTGACTCCTGCTCCTCTGGCAATGCAAGCTAGGAAACCCCCTGGCTTCATATTATTTCATTTATCAGACGCTCTTATCCAGAGCGACTTCAAGTACAGGTACATTTCCCCCTGAGGCAGGTAGGGTGAAGTGCCTTGCCCAAGGACACAAGGTCATGTTGTCGGGTACTTTCTGAACTCTAGCCCATCTCCCTAACTGCTCGGCCACAACAATCATAGGCTCAAGCCCAGTGGCTGCCTAAACTGACTTTGTGCTACCTCAGACCCAAGTTGAGCATTGAGTATTGACGTTTCAACAACTTATTAACTCTCTCTAGAGATATGACTGTTTTAGCCTGTTTTCTGCTCCTCACTTTACCCAACCATTCCTGGAGGAGGGGATCCCTCACTGAATTGCTCCTTCCAAGGTTTCTTCAAAAAAAAGTTTTTCCTCGTCTTCCTTGAGGGTTTAGGTTGGTTGAGGGGCAGTTCTATGGGCATATGTGAAGCCCTCTGTGACATTGCTTGTAAAAAAGGGCTATACAAATAAATGTTGAACCGCCCCATATCGTTCAAAATGACGACGACAGCGGTGATATTATTGGCGTGTGTATGCAGTGACATTAGTGTTCAGCACATTGAAAAAACACTTTGTCCCTTATCCAGTTTTTACAGAGCCTGAAATCCAAGACGCTGGACCTGACATGTAGGCTGCAGAGATACATCCACTGCAATATGACGGTGAGCAACAATGAGCAACCCCCCCCCACTCCCCCTTGGGGCGGATTCAACTCGGATTGATCACAGGCTTAAACGCTGCTAGATTGATGCCTCCCTCCTTCCCCCTTCTCCCCCTCCTCCCACGGGCAGCCTGTTAAAGGTGCGGGGCGCCGCTTTTACGACTCTTTTTTAAAAGGCGCCTTATCGGCCTGGTCTCACAGGCCCCTCACATCGCCCCTCCCCCTCACCCGGCTAATGAATGTGTTGAATGAAGCGGCATTCGTCAACGTTAACGCCTCCTGCCCGCCGTTATCGGCAAGCGCACAAACTAGCGCTCCTGTTGGCGTCCGATCGGCGTCATGCGGCGGGGGGGGGGGGGGGGCGGCGGCGCGTTATCCCCCCTCGCTCCTTTTATCGTCGTCAAACAAAAGGATGCCCTGGCATCAAAAGCAACGCGTCAGTCGCAGCCGGCTTGTATGAGATGGAAAGCAGTGGTTTAACCTGAACGTATATTCTAACATAACACTGAGCTACGGCTGGGCCTTCAAGTCTTTACGTGTTTCACAGTTTATGTGTTAGGTGTGTTGTATTGATGGGGGGTGGGGGGGGGGGGGGGCAGGGGGGCAGGGGGGCAGGGCAGTTTTTCACCACAGCCAGACAAAAGAAATACCGCAATTAGCATGCGTCGTTGGCAAGGGGTTCGTCCCCTTCCCTGGAAATGTGCCATTTCCCCCCCCCCCCCCCCTCCCCCCGATTGACATGGGTTGCGCGCTCGCAGGAGAGCGAGGCCAGCCCGGAGAAGCAGGAGGGCCGCGAGCCTGAAGCCTCACACCTGCACTGCCTCAGGAACACTGCAGCCACACTCTTCCAGCTGAACCAGACCATCCGGGAGCTCCACTCCTCCCTCTCTGGTGCTTTCAGAGGTACTTCAAATCTTAAAAACACCTGATGAATAAACCCTGGTTAGCTGCATGTCCAGCAGGAACTCACATTTTACTTCCAATTCACTTTTTCTTCTTTTAAAATAAGAATGGGAGGGTGTTTTTGAAGGGGATATTGACTTGAGATGGCATTGTTAAAGATGGATATTGAATGGTGGATGAAGATAATGTTGCTTTCCCACGCACAGGTAAACTCAGTGACCTCGAGCTCAGCTCCTGCAGAGCGTCCATCTTCTCGTCTTCCAGGACCATCAGCGAGGTCATCAGCGGTCATCCCAGAGGCCTCGGAGCGTCCCCCGGCCTGCAGATGGCGTGCGTCCAGACCGTCATGGCGGCACGGGACGAGCTCCATTCGGCGCTTCAGTCCATGTGCGCCTTGACCAGTCGGCAAGAGTCCACGGAGAAGAGGAGGTCGGCAGGCTCCGAGAAGAGCGTGGAGGAGGGCGGCTGGGTGGAAGAGGGGGCTTCCAGCGGCTTCAGAAGTAGGGCCGTCCCCAAGGTGCTGTACTCTCTGTCTTCCGGGGGGTCTTCAGCCAATGAGGACCCTCGCTGGGTCTGAGCTGCAGCCGTTGAGGCGAGGCTGTGGATTGGATCTTGTGCAGTCTTTTTCCTTGCCTTCCTGAAGATAATAAATAATAAATAAATGTATACTTTTTTTATTTATATTGTTTTAGAATTTGTTTCAAGAAGGAGGCACAAGAAAAAGGCCCATGGACAAGTATAGACGCTTGAGTTTCCTTTTGATTTAGACTTTTGAGCTTCCTTATATATATAGCTTCCTTTGAGCTTATTAGCATAGCATCGGCGGTGGGATATGACATCACCCAGAGGTCCACCCCTTGTTGCACTACTAATTAGATTAGATTAGATTAGATGAACCTTTATTTGTCCTCCAGGAGGTGGAAATTGCAGTTCACAACAGCAGCAGGGTAAAGTACAGCACACAGAGTTGCAGGGTAATATACATAATGACAATAACATAACAATAGCAATAACAATGGCAATAGCAATAGGCGGGCACGATAAGGTCAGATATCTTAAAAAAAATAAGAAAATAAGTAATTAAGTAATTAAGTAATTAAGTAGTCTGGTTAAGTAGTCCAGTGTACAAAATAGTAAGTTAAGTCGACAAGTCGACATGCAGGCAGTTATTGCAGTTGAGATACAGAATTACAGTATTTTGCAAGAGTATGATAAAAAAATAAGTTAGGTAGACATATAGACATATAGACAGTTTTGGAGAATGGAGATTTACAGCATTACAGTATTGCAAAAAGTAAGCAAGTTAAGTAGAAATATTGCACTTAGTACAGAGTGTCAATATAACATGAGTATTGCACATGATTGAGGTAAGTAATAAAAGCCAAAAAATATATAATACAGATATAGATACAATAAAAGAGTATCTTTGGTTACGTTTCCAGAAGTACACTTCTGGTGAAAATGAAAACATTCAGTCACTGATTTGTATTTGTATTGTATTTTGTATTTAAAATGTTTAGTGTGGTCACTGTTTGGATTTTTGATTGGCTATATTTTTGGGCAATAAAAGGGATAACCTGTTATCCTTACTTTTTCTATGTAAGTTAAGAAGCAATAATTGACTGCTCTATTCTGTAATAACACTGTCTGCATTAGGAGGCTGTTTATAAGTCATGTTTGCACTTAATATTGCACAATGGGTGTATTTTATGACTTGATATGGTAAGGCATGTCTTTTGTATCTTTTATGTGCATACTGATCATGTACTTACTCAAGCACACAATAAATGTATGTATCTCTTGGCTCACAATCTTGTTCTTTTAATGTAAATAAACATTTCACAAATGTTATCCTTCCTGTTCTTTGCTGATAACTGAAATGGTCCCACAACCCATTTTATATAACGAAACATGGATTTCTCTTGGTACTATCAAATGTCCTCCAGACTTCAATCACAATAGGTCTTAAATCATATTGATTGTTACCCAAAATACTTTTCATTACTGACACGTTTGAAGATTTGATCAGCAAAAGTAATTTGTACATGTCAGAGACATTTTAGTGGTTCAAAGAGGCTTGAGAATCTCATCAGTTCCTAAGCCTGCATTGTCTCAGCAGGCACTGTTGCATCATAATACCCACAATGCATTGCTCTCGCAGAACATTACTCACAATGCCTTGGTCTTGCATTAGCATCATGATTGCTGATTTGAGCTGCCAAAGTCCAACAAACCTCACCCACCCACTCTTTTGTCCAGTACTTTCAGTAACATGGCATTTTGAAAGAATGTGCCAACACGCTCCATCCTGAATTGGTCCTCAACACATTCATGAATCCAAGAATGGGACATTTACATTTATTCATTTAGCAGATGCTTTTATCCAAGCGACTTACAAGAGAGAGCTTTTACAAAGAGCATCAGTCATTGAGCATAGCAACGTGATAGACCCCGAACAGTGGGTTTTTTGGATCGTGAATCATACATCATGAGAACCAATAAGTGCCAAGGGAAGAACTATAAATGCATAACACAACGATTGTGAACATAAAGCAAAAGATACGACAAACAACACTGGCAAGTCACCATATGGGGACCAACGGAATGTTCTAAAGCACTGTTGCATCATAAGACCCCCAATGCATTGCTCTCGCAGAACATTACTCACAATGCCTTGGTCTTGCATTAGCATCGTGATTGCTGATTTGAGCTGCCAAAGTCCAACAAACCTCACCCACCCACTCTTTTGTCCAGTACTTTCAGTAACATGGCATTTTGAAAGAATGTGCCAACACGCTCCATCCTGAATTGGTCCTCAACACATTCATGAATCCAAGAATGGGACACCGTCCATGGCTCTGCTGTGCGCTTACACAAGGGTGAACTCCCTCTCCTCTGTTAGTTATCTTTGCGCAGAGGCAATATCGTAGTCAATGAAGTCTAACTGAGACGTGATTATTGCTAGTTGAAAACTTTACCCAATACCCCGTCGGGGATGACTTGAAATATAGTCAGCCTTGACAATTTTTGACAGCCTCTAAGGAGGCTTGTATCAGTGTGTAAGTCAATGGTAAAATGTTGTTTCAGGTGTTGTTGAAGCCCCTGTGCTATTTAACTGTGGCTGGCTTTGAAATATTCTAGTTGGTCAATGATTGAGGTCTGAGAATTTATTCATATTAGGTTAGATTGTATTCGATTGCATAGCATTATACACGTACAAGTACAGGGTAACAAAGTGAACTTAGCATCCAACTAGAAGTGCAACACAGGTAGCAAAAGTGGAATATACAGAGTATGTGCTAGGTATTAAACGTGATTTGTAAGTACAAATATACAGATGTATTGTGCAATAGTCTACAGAATTTTTACTGCATTTACAGTGTTGTATGTAAGATATTATTCTCAACAGCCACTGTTGCATTATAATACCCACAATGCATTTCTCTCGCAGAACATTACTCACAATGCCTTGGTCTTGCATTAGCATCATGATTGCTGATTTGAGCTGCCAAAGTCCAACAAACCTCACCCACCCACTCTTTTGAACAGTACTTTCAGTAACATGGCATTTTGAAAGAATGTGCCAACACGCTCCATCCTGAATTGGTCCTCAACACATTCATGAATCCAAGAATGGGACATTTACATTTATTCATTTAGCAGATGCTTTTATCCAAGCGACTTACAAGAGAGAGCTTTTACAAAGAGCATCAGTCATTGAGCATAGCAACGTGATAGACCCCGAACAGTGGTTTTTTTAGATCGTGAATCATACATCATGAGAACCAATAAGTGCCAAGGGAAGAACTATAAATGCATAACACAACGATTGTGAACATAAAGCAAAAAATACGACAAACAACACTGGCAAGTCACCATATGGGGACCAACGGAATGTTCTAAAGCACTGTTGCATCATAAGACCCCCAATGCATTGCTCTCGCAGAACATTACTCACAATGCCTTGGTCTTGCATTAGCATCGTGATTGCGGATTTGAGCCGCCAAAGTCCAACAAACCTCACCCACCCACTCTTTTGTCCAGTACTTTCAGTAACATGGCATTTTGAAAGAATGTGCCAACACGCTCCATCCTGAATTGGTCCTCAACACATTCATGAATCCAAGAATGGGACACCGTCCATGGCTCTGCTGTGCGCTTACACAAGGGTGAACTCCCTCTCCTCTGTTAGTTATCTTTGCGCAGAGGCAATATCGTAGTCAATGAAGTCTAACTGAGACGTGATTATTGCTAGTTGAAAACTTTACCCAATACCCCGTCGGGGATGACTTGAAATATAGTTTTTGACAGCCTCTAAGGAGGCTTGTATCAGTGTGTAAGTCAATGGTAAAATGTTGTTTCAGGTGTTGTTGAAGCCCCTGTGCTATTTAACTGTGGCTGGCTTTGAAATATTCTAGTTGGTCAATGATTGAGGTCTGAGAATTTATTCATATTAGGTTAGATTGTATTCGATTGCATAGCATTATACACGTACAAGTACAGGGTAACAAAGTGAACTTAGCATCCAACTAGAAGTGCAACACAGGTAGCAAAAGTGGAATATACAGAGTATGTGCTAGGTATTAAACGTGATTTGTAAGTACAAATATACAGATGTATTGTGCAATAGTCTACAGAATTTTTACTGCATTTACAGTGTTGTATGTAAGATATTATTCTCAACAGCCACTGTTGCATCATAATACCCACAATGCATTTCTCTCGCAGAACATTACTCACAATGCCTTGGTCTTGCATTAGCATCATGATTGCTGATTTGAGCTGCCAAAGTCCAACAAACCTCACCCACCCACTCTTTTGTCCAGTACTTTCAGTAACATGGCATTTTGACAGAATGTGCCAACACGCTCCATCCTGAATTGGTCCTCAACACATTCATGAATCCAAGAATGGGACACCGTCCATGGCTCTGCTGTGCGCTTACACAAGGGTGAACTCCCTCTCCTCTGTTAGTTATCTTTGCCCAGAGGCAATATCGTAGTCAATGAAGTCTAACTGAGACGTGATTATTGCTATTTGAAAACTTTACCCAATACCCCGTCAGGGATGACTTGAAATATAGTCAGCCTTGACAATTTTTGAGAGCCTCCAAGGAGGCTTGTATCAGTGTGAAAGACAATGGTGAAATATTATTGCAGGTTATGCTAAAGAACCTGTGTTTTTCAGCTCTTTCTGGCATGTCATTATTCGAGTGGTTAATGACTGAAACCTGAGAATCAATTCAGATTAGATTAGATTCAACTTGAACGTCATTACACACATACAAGTAGAGGCTAACAGAAGGAAGTTAGCATCCAACCAGAAGTGCAAAACATGTAGCGTAAGCGGAATATACAGAGTATGTACAATGACCAATGCTCTTTGTAAAAGCTCTCTCTTGTAAATCGCTTTGGATAAAAGCGTCTGCTAAATGAATAAATGTAAATGGTATTAAAAGTGATTAGTAAGTACAAATATACAGATGTATTGTAAAAAATTCTAGCATATAGTACAGAAAGTCCAAAACTGGACTATATGCAGATGTGCTAAATGGTATGCAGTTCCCAAGCCTAAATTGTCTCAGCAGGCACTGTTGCATCATAATACCCACAATGCATTTCTCTCGCAGAACATTACTCACAATGCCTTGGTCTTGCATTAGCATCGTGATTGCGGATTTGAGCCGCCAAAGTCCAACAAACCTCACCCACCCACTCTTTTGTACAGTACTTTCAGTAACATGGCATTTTGAAAGAATGTGCCAACACGCTCCATCCTGAATTGGTCCTCAACACATTCATGAATCCAAGAATGGGAGATTTACATTTATTCATTTAGCAGATGCTTTTATCCAAGCGACTTACAAGAGAGAGCTTTTACAAAGAGCATCAGTCATTGAGCATAGCAACGTGATAGACCCCGAACAGTGGGTTTTTTAGATCGTGAATCATACATCATGAGAACCAATAAGTGCCAAGGGAAGAACTATAAATGCATAACACAACGATTGTGAACATAAAGCAAAAGATACGACAAACAACACTGGCAAGTCACCATATGGGGACCAACGGAATGTTCTAAAGCACTGTTGCATCATAAGACCCCCAATGCATTGCTCTCGCAGAACATTACTCACAATGCCTTGGTCTTGCATCAGCATCGTGATTGCGGATTTGAGCCGCCAAAGTCCAACAAACCTCACCCACCCACTCTTTTGTCCAGTACTTTCAGTAACATGGCATTTTGAAAGAATGTGCCAACACGCTCCATCCTGAATTGGTCCTCAACACATTCATGAATCCAAGAATGGGACATTTACATTTATTCATTTAGCAGATGCTTTTATCCAAGCGACTTACAAGAGAGAGCTTTTACAAAGAGCATCAGTCATTGAGCATAGCAACGTGATAGACCCCGAACAGTGGTTTTTTTAGATCGTGAATCATACATCATGAGAACCAATAAGTGCCAAGGGAAGAACTATAAATGCATAACACAACGATTGTGAACATAAAGCAAAAGATACGACAAACAACACTGGCAAGTCACCATATGGGGACCAACGGAATGTTCTAAAGCACTGTTGCATCATAAGACCCCCAATGCATTGCTCTCGCAGAACATTACTCACAATGCCTTGGTCTTGCATTAGCATCGTGATTGCGGATTTGAGCCGCCAAAGTCCAACAAACCTCACCCACCCACTCTTTTGTCCAGTACTTTCAGTAACATGGCATTTTGAAAGAATGTGCCAACACGCTCCATCCTGAATTGGTCCTCAACACATTCATGAATCCAAGAATGGGACACCGTCCATGGCTCTGCTGTGCGCTTACACAAGGGTGAACTCCCTCTCCTCTGTTAGTTATCTTTGCGCAGAGGCAATATCGTAGTCAATGAAGTCTAACTGAGACGTGATTATTGCTAGTTGAAAACTTTACCCAATACCCCGTCGGGGATGACTTGAAATATAGTCACCCTTGACAATTTTTGACAGCCTCTAAGGAGCCTTGTATCAGTGTGTAAGTCAATGGTAAAATGTTGTTTCAGGTGTTGTTGAAGCCCCTGTGCTATTTAACTGTGGCTGGCTTTGAAATATTCTAGTTGGTCAATGATTGAGGTCTGAGAATTTATTCATATTAGGTTAGATTGTATTCGATTGCATAGCATTATACACATACAAGTACAGGGTAACAAAGTGAACTTAGCATCCAACTAGAAGTGCAACACAGGTAGCAAAAGTGGAATATACAGAGTATGTGCTCGAACAGTGGGTTTTTTAGATCGTGAATCATACATCATGAGAACCAATAAGTGCCAAGGGAAGAACTATAAATGCATAACACAACGATTGTGAACATAAAGCAAAAGATACGACAAACAACACTGGCAAGTCACCATATGGGGACCAACGGAATGTTCTAAAGCACTGTTGCATCATAAGACCCCCAATGCATTGCTCTCGCAGAACATTACTCACAATGCCTTGGTCTTGCATTAGCATCGTGATTGCGGATTTGAGCCGCCAAAGTCCAACAAACCTCACCCACCCACTCTTTTGTCCAGTACTTTCAGTAACATGGCATTTTGAAAGAATGTGCCAACACGCTCCATCCTGAATTGGTCCTCAACACATTCATGAATCCAAGAATGGGACACCGTCCATGGCTCTGCTGTGCGCTTACACAAGGGTGAACTCCCTCTCCTCTGTTAGTTATCTTTGCGCAGAGGCAATATCGTAGTCAATGAAGTCTAACTGAGACGTGATTATTGCTAGTTGAAAACTTTACCCAATACCCCGTCGGGGATGACTTGAAATATAGTCAGCCTTGACAATTTTTGACAGCCTCTAAGGAGGCTTGTATCAGTGTGTAAGTCAATGGTAAAATGTTGTTACAGGTGTTGTTGAAGCCCCTGTGCTATTTAACTGTGGCTGGCTTTGAAATATTCTAGTTGGTCAATGATTGAGGTCTGAGAATTTATTCATATTAGGTTAGATTGTATTCGATTGCATAGCATTATACACGTACAAGTACAGGGTAACAAAGTGAACTTAGCATCCAACTAGAAGTGCAACACAGGTAGCAAAAGTGGAATATACAGAGTATGTGCTAGGTATTAAACGTGATTTGTAAGTACAAATATACAGATGTATTGTGCAATAGTCTACAGTATTTTTACTGCATTTACAGTGTTGTATGTAAGATATTCTCAACAGCCACTGTTGCATCATAATACCCACAATGCATTTCTCTCGCAGAACATTACTCACAATGCCTTGGTCTTGCATTAGCATCGTGATTGCTGATTTGAGCTGCCAAAGTCCAACAAACCTCACCCACCCACTCTTTTGTCCAGTACTTTCAGTAACATGGCATTTTGAAAGAATGTGCCAACACGCTCCATCCTGAATTGGTCCTCAACACATTCATGAATCCAAGAATGGGACATTTACATTTATTCATTTAGCAGATGCTTTTATCCAAGCGACTTACAAGAGAGAGCTTTTACAAAGAGCATCAGTCATTGAGCATAGCAACGTGATAGACCCCGAACAGTGGGTTTTTTAGATCGTGAATCATACATCATGAGAACCAATAAGTGCCAAGGGAAGAACTATAAATGCATAACACAACGATTGTGAACATAAAGCAAAAGATACGACAAACAACACTGGCAAGTCACCATATGGGGACCAACGGAATGTTCTAAAGCACTGTTGCATCATAAGACCCCCAATGCATTGCTCTCGCAGAACATTACTCACAATGCCTTGGTCTTGCATTAGCATCGTGATTGCGGATTTGAGCCGCCAAAGTCCAACAAACCTCACCCACCCACTCTTTTGTCCAGTACTTTCAGTAACATGGCATTTTGAAAGAATGTGCCAACACGCTCCATCCTGAATTGGTCCTCAACACATTCATGAATCCAAGAATGGGACACCGTCCATGGCTCTGCTGTGCGCTTACACAAGGGTGAACTCCCTCTCCTCTGTTAGTTATCTTTGCGCAGAGGCAATATCGTAGTCAATGAAGTCTAACTGAGACGTGATTATTGCTAGTTGAAAACTTTACCCAATACCCCGTCGGGGATGACTTGAAATATAGTCAGCCTTGACAATTTTTGACAGCCTCTAAGGAGGCTTGTATCAGTGTGTAAGTCAATGGTAAAATGTTGTTTCAGGTGTTGTTGAAGCCCCTGTGCTATTTAACTGTGGCTGGCTTTGAAATATTCTAGTTGGTCAATGATTGAGGTCTGAGAATTTATTCATATTAGGTTAGATTGTATTCGATTGCATAGCATTATACACGTACAAGTACAGGGTAACAAAGTGAACTTAGCATCCAACTAGAAGTGCAACACAGGTAGCAAAAGTGGAATATACAGAGTATGTGCTAGGTATTAAACGTGATTTGTAAGTACAAATATACAGATGTATTGTGCAATAGTCTACAGAATTTTTACTGCATTTACAGTGTTGTATGTAAGATATTATTCTCAACAGCCACTGTTGCATTATAATACCCACAATGCATTTCTCTCGCAGAACATTACTCACAATGCCTTGGTCTTGCATTAGCATCATGATTGCTGATTTGAGCTGCCAAAGTCCAACAAACCTCACCCACCCACTCTTTTGAACAGTACTTTCAGTAACATGGCATTTTGAAAGAATGTGCCAACACGCTCCATCCTGAATTGGTCCTCAACACATTCATGAATCCAAGAATGGGACATTTACATTTATTCATTTAGCAGATGCTTTTATCCAAGCGACTTACAAGAGAGAGCTTTTACAAAGAGCATCAGTCATTGAGCATAGCAACGTGATAGACCCCGAACAGTGGTTTTTTTAGATCGTGAATCATACATCATGAGAACCAATAAGTGCCAAGGGAAGAACTATAAATGCATAACACAACGATTGTGAACATAAAGCAAAAAATACGACAAACAACACTGGCAAGTCACCATATGGGGACCAACGGAATGTTCTAAAGCACTGTTGCATCATAAGACCCCCAATGCATTGCTCTCGCAGAACATTACTCACAATGCCTTGGTCTTGCATTAGCATCGTGATTGCGGATTTGAGCCGCCAAAGTCCAACAAACCTCACCCACCCACTCTTTTGTCCAGTACTTTCAGTAACATGGCATTTTGAAAGAATGTGCCAACACGCTCCATCCTGAATTGGTCCTCAACACATTCATGAATCCAAGAATGGGACACCGTCCATGGCTCTGCTGTGCGCTTACACAAGGGTGAACTCCCTCTCCTCTGTTAGTTATCTTTGCGCAGAGGCAATATCGTAGTCAATGAAGTCTAACTGAGACGTGATTATTGCTAGTTGAAAACTTTACCCAATACCCCGTCGGGGATGACTTGAAATATAGTCAGCCTTGACAATTTTTGACAGCCTCTAAGGAGGCTTGTATCAGTGTGTAAGTCAATGGTAAAATGTTGTTTCAGGTGTTGTTGAAGCCCCTGTGCTATTTAACTGTGGCTGGCTTTGAAATATTCTAGTTGGTCAATGATTGAGGTCTGAGAATTTATTCATATTAGGTTAGATTGTATTCGATTGCATAGCATTATACACGTACAAGTACAGGGTAACAAAGTGAACTTAGCATCCAACTAGAAGTGCAACACAGGTAGCAAAAGTGCAATATACAGAGTATGTGCTAGGTATTAAACGTGATTTGTAAGTACAAATATACAGATGTATTGTGCAATAGTCTACAGAATTTTTACTGCATTTACAGTGTTGTATGTAAGATATTATTCTCAACAGCCACTGTTGCATCATAATACCCACAATGCATTTCTCTCGCAGAACATTACTCACAATGCCTTGGTCTTGCATTAGCATCATGATTGCTGATTTGAGCTGCCAAAGTCCAACAAACCTCACCCACCCACTCTTTTGTCCAGTACTTTCAGTAACATGGCCTTTTGAAAGAATGTGCCAACACGCTCCATCCTGAATTGGTCCTCAACACATTCATGAATCCAAGAATGGGACACCGTCCATGGCTCTGCTGTGCGCTTACACAAGGGTGAACTCCCTCTCCTCTGTTAGTTATCTTTGCCCAGAGGCAATATCGTAGTCAATGAAGTCTAACTGAGACGTGATTATTGCTATTTGAAAACTTTACCCAATACCCCGTCAGGGATGACTTGAAATATAGTCAGCCTTGACAATTTTTGAGAGCCTCCAAGGAGGCTTGTATCAGTGTGAAAGACAATGGTGAAATATTATTGCAGGTTATGCTAAAGAACCTGTGTTTTTCAGCTCTTTCTGGCATGTCATTATTCGAGTGGTTAATGACTGAAACCTGAGAATCAATTCAGATTAGATTAGATTCAACTTGAACGTCATTACACACATACAAGTAGAGGCTAACAGAAGGAAGTTAGCATCCAACCAGAAGTGCAAAACATGTAGCGTAAGCGGAATATACAGAGTATGTACAATGACCAATGCTCTTTGTAAAAGCTCTCTCTTGTAAATCGCTTTGGATAAAAGCGTCTGCTAAATGAATAAATGTAAATGGTATTAAAAGTGATTAGTAAGTACAAATATACAGATGTATTGTAAAAAATTCTAGCATATAGTACAGAAAGTCCAAAACTGGACTATATGCAGATGTGCTAAATGGTATGCAGTTCCCAAGCCTAAATTGTCTCAGCAGGCACTGTTGCATCATAATACCCACAATGCATTTCTCTCGCAGAACATTACTCACAATGCCTTGGTCTTGCATTAGCATCGTGATTGCGGATTTGAGCCGCCAAAGTCCAACAAACCTCACCCACCCACTCTTTTGTACAGTACTTTCAGTAACATGGCATTTTGAAAGAATGTGCCAACACGCTCCATCCTGAATTGGTCCTCAACACATTCATGAATCCAAGAATGGGACATTTACATTTATTCATTTAGCAGATGCTTTTATCCAAGCGACTTACAAGAGAGAGCTTTTACAAAGAGCATCAGTCATTGAGCATAGCAACGTGATAGACCCCGAACAGTGGGTTTTTTAGATCGTGAATCATACATCATGAGAACCAATAAGTGCCAAGGGAAGAACTATAAATGCATAACACAACGATTGTGAACATAAAGCAAAAGATACGACAAACAACACTGGCAAGTCACCATATGGGGACCAACGGAATGTTCTAAAGCACTGTTGCATCATAAGACCCCCAATGCATTGCTCTCGCAGAACATTACTCACAATGCCTTGGTCTTGCATTAGCATCGTGATTGCGGATTTGAGCCGCCAAAGTCCAACAAACCTCACCCACCCACTCTTTTGTCCAGTACTTTCAGTAACATGGCATTTTGAAAGAATGTGCCAACACGCTCCATCCTGAATTGGTCCTCAACACATTCATGAATCCAAGAATGGGACACCGTCCATGGCTCTGCTGTGCGCTTACACAAGGGTGAACTCCCTCTCCTCTGTTAGTTATCTTTGCGCAGAGGCAATATCGTAGTCAATGAAGTCTAACTGAGACGTGATTATTGCTAGTTGAAAACTTTACCCAATACCCCGTCGGGGATGACTTGAAATATAGTCAGCCTTGACAATTTTTGACAGCCTCTAAGGAGGCTTGTATCAGTGTGTAAGTCAATGGTAAAATGTTGTTTCAGGTGTTGTTGAAGCCCCTGTGCTATTTAACTGTGGCTGGCTTTGAAATATTCTAGTTGGTCAATGATTGAGGTCTGAGAATTTATTCATATTAGGTTAGATTGTATTCGATTGCATAGCATTATACACGTACAAGTACAGGGTAACAAAGTGAACTTAGCATCCAACTAGAAGTGCAACACAGGTAGCAAAAGTGGAATATACAGAGTATGTGCTAGGTATTAAACGTGATTTGTAAGTACAAATATACAGATGTATTGTGCAATAGTCTACAGTATTTTTACTGCATTTACAGTGTTGTATGTAAGATATTCTCAACAGCCACTGTTGCATCATAATACCCACAATGCATTTCTCTCGCAGAACATTACTCACAATGCCTTGGTCTTGCATTAGCATCGTGATTGCTGATTTGAGCTGCCAAAGTCCAACAAACCTCACCCACCCACTCTTTTGTCCAGTACTTTCAGTAACATGGCATTTTGAAAGAATGTGCCAACACGCTCCATCCTGAATTGGTCCTCAACACATTCATGAATCCAAGAATGGGACATTTACATTTATTCATTTAGCAAATGCTTTTATCCAAGCGACTTACAAGAGAGAGCTTTTACAAAGAGCATCAGTCATTGAGCATAGCAACGTGATAGACCCCGAACAGTGGGTTTTTTAGATCGTGAATCATACATCATGAGAACCAATAAGTGCCAAGGGAAGAACTATAAATGCATAACACAACGATTGTGAACATAAAGCAAAAGATACGACAAACAACACTGGCAAGTCACCATATGGGGACCAACGGAATGTTCTAAAGCACTGTTGCATCATAATACCCACAATGCATTTCTCTCGCAGAACATTACTCACAATGCCTTGGTCTTGCATTAGCATCATGATTGCTGATTTGAGCTGCCAAAGTCCAACAAACCTCACCCACCCACTCTTTTGTCCAGTACTTTCAGTAACATGGCATTTTGAAAGAATGTGCCAACACGCTCCATCCTGAATTGGTCCTCAACACATTCATGAATCCAAGAATGGGACATTTACATTTATTCATTTAGCAAATGCTTTTATCCAAGCGACTTACAAGAGAGAGCTTTTACAAAGAGCATCAGTCATTGAGCATAGCAACGTGATAGACCCCGAACAGTGGGTTTTTTAGATCGTGAATCATACATCATGAGAACCAATAAGTGCCAAGGGAAGAACTATAAATGCATAACACAACGATTGTGAACATAAAGCAAAAGATACGACAAACAACACTGGCAAGTCACCATATGGGGACCAACGGAATGTTCTAAAGCACTGTTGCATCATAAGACCCCCAATGCATTGCTCTCGCAGAACATTACTCACAATGCCTTGGTCTTGCATTAGCATCGTGATTGCGGATTTGAGCCGCCAAAGTCCAACAAACCTCACCCACCCACTCTTTTGTCCAGTACTTTCAGTAACATGGCATTTTGAAAGAATGTGCCAACACGCTCCATCCTGAATTGGTCCTCAACACATTCATGAATCCAAGAATGGGACACCGTCCATGGCTCTGCTGTGCGCTTACACAAGGGTGAACTCCCTCTCCTCTGTTAGTTATCTTTGCGCAGAGGCAATATCGTAGTCAATGAAGTCTAACTGAGACGTGATTATTGCTAGTTGAAAACTTTACCCAATACCCCGTCGGGGATGACTTGAAATATAGTCAGCCTTGACAATTTTTGACAGCCTCTAAGGAGGCTTGTATCAGTGTGTAAGTCAATGGTAAAATGTTGTTTCAGGTGTTGTTGAAGCCCCTGTGCTATTTAACTGTGGCTGGCTTTGAAATATTCTAGTTGGTCAATGATTGAGGTCTGAGAATTTTTTCATATTAGGTTAGATTGTATTCGATTGCATAGCATTACACACGTACAAGTACAGGGTAACAAAGTGAACTTAGCATCCAACTAGAAGTGCAACACAGGTAGCAAAAGTGGAATATACAGAGTATGTGCTCGAACAGTGGGTTTTTTAGATCGTGAATCATACATCATGAGAACCAATAAGTGCCAAGGGAAGAACTATAAATGCATAACACAACGATTGTGAACATAAAGCAAAAGATACGACAAACAACACTGGCAAGTCACCATATGGGGACCAACGGAATGTTCTAAAGCACTGTTGCATCATAAGACCCCCAATGCATTGCTCTCGCAGAACATTACTCACAATGCCTTGGTCTTGCATTAGCATCGTGATTGCGGATTTGAGCCGCCAAAGTCCAACAAACCTCACCCACCCACTCTTTTGTCCAGTACTTTCAGTAACATGGCATTTTGAAAGAATGTGCCAACACGCTCCATCCTGAATTGGTCCTCAACACATTCATGAATCCAAGAATGGGACACCGTCCATGGCTCTGCTGTGCGCTTACACAAGGGTGAACTCCCTCTCCTCTGTTAGTTATCTTTGCGCAGAGGCAATATCGTAGTCAATGAAGTCTAACTGAGACGTGATTATTGCTAGTTGAAAACTTTACCCAATACCCTGTCGGGGATGACTTGAAATATAGTCAGCCTTGACAATTTTTGACAGCCTCTAAGGAGGCTTGTATCAGTGTGTAAGTCAATGGTAAAATGTTGTTTCAGGTGTTATTGAAGCCCCTGTGCTATTTAACTGTGGCTGGCTTTGAAATATTCTAGTTGGTCAATGATTGAGGTCTGAGAATTTATTCATATTAGGTTAGATTGTATTCGATTGCATAGCATTATACACGTACAAGTACAGGGTAACAAAGTGAACTTAGCATCCAACTAGAAGTGCAACACAGGTAGCAAAAGTGGAATATACAGAGTATGTGCTAGGTATTAAACGTGATTTGTAAGTACAAATATACAGATGTATTGTGCAATAGTCTACAGTATTTTTACTGCATTTACAGTGTTGTATGTAAGATATTATTCTCAACAGCCACTGTTGCATCATAATACCCACAATGCATTTCTCTCGCAGAACATTACTCACAATGCCTTGGTCTTGCATTAGCATCATGATTGCTGATTTGAGCTGCCAAAGTCCAACAAACCTCACCCACCCACTCTTTTGTACAGTACTTTCAGTAACATGGCATTTTGAAAGAATGTGCCAACACGCTCCATCCTGAATTGGTCCTCAACACATTCATGAATCCAAGAATGGGACATTTACATTTATTCATTTAGCAGATGCTTTTATCCAAGCGACTTACAAGAGAGAGCTTTTACAAAGAGCATCAGTCATTGAGCATAGCAACGTGATAGACCCCGAACAGTGGGTTTTTTAGATCGTGAATCATACATCATGAGAACCAATAAGTGCCAAGGGAAGAACTATAAATGCATAACACAACGATTGTGAACATAAAGCAAAAGATACGACAAACAACACTGGCAAGTCACCATATGGGGACCAACGGAATGTTCTAAAGCACTGTTGCATCATAATACCCACAATGCATTGCTCTCGCAGAACATTACTCACAATGCCTTGGTCTTGCATCAGCATCGTGATTGCGGATTTGAGCCGCCAAAGTCCAACAAACCTCACCCACCCACTCTTTTGTCCAGTACTTTCAGTAACATGGCATTTTGAAAGAATGTGCCAACACGCTCCATCCTGAATTGGTCCTCAACACATTCATGAATCCAAGAATGGGACATTTACATTTATTCATTTAGCAAATGCTTTTATCCAAGCGACTTACAAGAGAGAGCTTTTACAAAGAGCATCAGTCATTGAGCATAGCAACGTGATAGACCCCGAACAGTGGGTTTTTTAGATCGTGAATCATACATCATGAGAACCAATAAGTGCCAAGGGAAGAACTATAAATGCATAACACAACGATTGTGAACATAAAGCAAAAGATACGACAAACAACACTGGCAAGTCACCATATGGGGACCAACGGAATGTTCTAAAGCACTGTTGCATCATAAGACCCCCAATGCATTGCTCTCGCAGAACATTACTCACAATGCCTTGGTCTTGCATTAGCATCGTGATTGCGGATTTGAGCCGCCAAAGTCCAACAAACCTCACCCACCCACTCTTTTGTCCAGTACTTTCAGTAACATGGCATTTTGAAAGAATGTGCCAACACGCTCCATCCTGAATTGGTCCTCAACACATTCATGAATCCAAGAATGGGACACCGTCCATGGCTCTGCTGTGCGCTTACACAAGGGTGAACTCCCTCTCCTCTGTTAGTTATCTTTGCGCAGAGGCAATATCGTAGTCAATGAAGTCTAACTGAGACGTGTTTATTGCTAGTTGAAAACTTTACCCAATACCCCGTCGGGGATGACTTGAAATATAGTCAGCCTTGACAATTTTTGACAGCCTCTAAGGAGGCTTGTATCAGTGTGTAAGTCAATGGTAAAATGTTGTTTCAGGTGTTGTTGAAGCCCCTGTGCTATTTAACTGTGGCTGGCTTTGAAATATTCTAGTTGGTCAATGATTGAGGTCTGAGAATTTATTCATATTAGGTTAGATTGTATTCGATTGCATAGCATTATACACGTACAAGTACAGGGTAACAAAGTGAACTTAGCATCCAACTAGAAGTGCAACACAGGTAGCAAAAGTGGAATATACAGAGTATGTGCTAGGTATTAAACGTGATTTGTAAGTACAAATATACAGATGTATTGTGCAATAGTCTACAGTATTTTCACTGCATTTACAGTGTTGTATGTAAGATATTCTCAACAGCCACTGTTGCATCATAATACCCACAATGCATTTCTCTCGCAGAACATTACTCACAATGCCTTGGTCTTGCATTAGCATCGTGATTGCTGATTTGAGCTGCCAAAGTCCAACAAACCTCACCCACCCACTCTTTTGTCCAGTACTTTCAGTAACATGGCATTTTGAAAGAATGTGCCAACACGCTCCATCCTGAATTGGTCCTCAACACATTCATGAATCCAAGAATGGGACATTTACATTTATTCATTTAGCAGATGCTTTTATCCAAGCGACTTACAAGAGAGAGCTTTTACAAAGAGCATCAGTCATTGAGCATAGCAACGTGATAGACCCCGAACAGTGGTTTTTTTAGATCGTGAATCATACATCATGAGAACCAATAAGTGCCAAGGGAAGAACTATAAATGCATAACACAACGATTGTGAACATAAAGCAAAAGATACGACAAACAACACTGGCAAGTCACCATATGGGGACCAACGGAATGTTCTAAAGCACTGTTGCATCATAAGACCCCCAATGCATTGCTCTCGCAGAACATTACTCACAATGCCTTGGTCTTGCATTAGCATCGTGATTGCGGATTTGAGCCGCCAAAGTCCAACAAACCTCACCCACCCACTCTTTTGTCCAGTACTTTCAGTAACATGGCATTTTGAAAGAATGTGCCAACACGCTCCATCCTGAATTGGTCCTCAACACATTCATGAATCCAAGAATGGGACACCGTCCATGGCTCTGCTGTGCGCTTACACAAGGGTGAACTCCCTCTCCTCTGTTAGTTATCTTTGCGCAGAGGCAATATCGTAGTCAATGAAGTCTAACTGAGACGTGATTATTGCTAGTTGAAAACTTTACCCAATACCCCGTCGGGGATGACTTGAAATATAGTCAGCCTTGACAATTTTTGACAGCCTCTAAGGAGGCTTGTATCAGTGTGTAAGTCAATGGTAAAATGTTGTTTCAGGTGTTATTGAAGCCCCTGTGCTATTTAACTGTGGCTGGCTTTGAAATATTCTAGTTGGTCAATGATTGAGGTCTGAGAATTTATTCATATTAGGTTAGATTGTATTCGATTGCATAGCATTATACACGTACAAGTACAGGGTAACAAAGTGAACTTAGCATCCAACTAGAAGTGCAACACAGGTAGCAAAAGTGGAATATACAGAGTATGTGCTAGGTATTAAACGTGATTTGTAAGTACAAATATACAGATGTATTGTGCAATAGTCTACAGTATTTTTACTGCATTTACAGTGTTGTATGTAAGATATTATTCTCAACAGCCACTGTTGCATCATAATACCCACAATGCATTTCTCTCGCAGAACATTACTCACAATGCCTTGGTCTTGCATTAGCATCATGATTGCTGATTTGAGCTGCCAAAGTCCAACAAACCTCACCCACCCACTCTTTTGTACAGTACTTTCAGTAACATGGCATTTTGAAAGAAT
This sequence comes from Protosalanx chinensis, assembly GCA_030340685.1. Classification (NCBI taxonomy): domain Eukaryota; kingdom Metazoa; phylum Chordata; class Actinopteri; order Osmeriformes; family Salangidae; genus Protosalanx; species Protosalanx chinensis. The sequence goes on from CM059340.1 coordinate 864,060, forward strand.
GTGCCAACACGCTCCATCCTGAATTGGTCCTCAACACATTCATGAATCCAAGAATGGGACATTTACATTTATTCATTTAGCAGATGCTTTTATCCAAGCGACTTACAAGAGAGAGCTTTTACAAAGAGCATCAGTCATTGAGCATAGCAACGTGATAGACCCCGAACAGTGGGTTTTTTAGATCGTGAATCATACATCATGAGAACCAATAAGTGCCAAGGGAAGAACTATAAATGCATAACACAACGATTGTGAACATAAAGCAAAAGATACGACAAACAACACTGGCAAGTCACCATATGGGGACCAACGGAATGTTCTAAAGCACTGTTGCATCATAAGACCCCCAATGCATTGCTCTCGCAGAACATTACTCACAATGCCTTGGTCTTGCATCAGCATCGTGATTGCGGATTTGAGCCGCCAAAGTCCAACAAACCTCACCCACCCACTCTTTTGTCCAGTACTTTCAGTAACATGGCATTTTGAAAGAATGTGCCAACACGCTCCATCCTGAATTGGTCCTCAACACATTCATGAATCCAAGAATGGGACATTTACATTTATTCATTTAGCAAATGCTTTTATCCAAGCGACTTACAAGAGAGAGCTTTTACAAAGAGCATCAGTCATTGAGCATAGCAACGTGATAGACCCCGAACAGTGGGTTTTTTAGATCGTGAATCATACATCATGAGAACCAATAAGTGCCAAGGGAAGAACTATAAATGCATAACACAACGATTGTGAACATAAAGCAAAAGATACGACAAACAACACTGGCAAGTCACCATATGGGGACCAACGGAATGTTCTAAAGCACTGTTGCATCATAAGACCCCCAATGCATTGCTCTCGCAGAACATTACTCACAATGCCTTGGTCTTGCATTAGCATCGTGATTGCGGATTTGAGCCGCCAAAGTCCAACAAACCTCACCCACCCACTCTTTTGTCCAGTACTTTCAGTAACATGGCATTTTGAAAGAATGTGCCAACACGCTCCATCCTGAATTGGTCCTCAACACATTCATGAATCCAAGAATGGGACACCGTCCATGGCTCTGCTGTGCGCTTACACAAGGGTGAACTCCCTCTCCTCTGTTAGTTATCTTTGCGCAGAGGCAATATCGTAGTCAATGAAGTCTAACTGAGACGTGATTATTGCTAGTTGAAAACTTTACCCAATACCCCGTCGGGGATGACTTGAAATATAGTCAGCCTTGACAATTTTTGACAGCCTCTAAGGAGGCTTGTATCAGTGTGTAAGTCAATGGTAAAATGTTGTTTCAGGTGTTGTTGAAGCCCCTGTGCTATTTAACTGTGGCTGGCTTTGAAATATTCTAGTTGGTCAATGATTGAGGTCTGAGAATTTATTCATATTAGGTTAGATTGTATTCGATTGCATAGCATTATACACGTACAAGTACAGGGTAACAAAGTGAACTTAGCATCCAACTAGAAGTGCAACACAGGTAGCAAAAGTGGAATATACAGAGTATGTGCTAGGTATTAAACGTGATTTGTAAGTACAAATATACAGATGTATTGTGCAATAGTCTACAGTATTTTTACTGCATTTACAGTGTTGTATGTAAGATATTCTCAACAGCCACTGTTGCATCATAATACCCACAATGCATTTCTCTCGCAGAACATTACTCACAATGCCTTGGTCTTGCATTAGCATCGTGATTGCTGATTTGAGCTGCCAAAGTCCAACAAACCTCACCCACCCACTCTTTTGTCCAGTACTTTCAGTAACATGGCATTTTGAAAGAATGTGCCAACACGCTCCATCCTGAATTGGTCCTCAACACATTCATGAATCCAAGAATGGGACATTTACATTTATTCATTTAGCAGATGCTTTTATCCAAGCGACTTACAAGAGAGAGCTTTTACAAAGAGCATCAGTCATTGAGCATAGCAACGTGATAGACCCCGAACAGTGGTTTTTTTAGATCGTGAATCATACATCATGAGAACCAATAAGTGCCAAGGGAAGAACTATAAATGCATAACACAACGATTGTGAACATAAAGCAAAAGATACGACAAACAACACTGGCAAGTCACCATATGGGGACCAACGGAATGTTCTAAAGCACTGTTGCATCATAAGACTCCCAATGCATTGCTCTCGCAGAACATTACTCACAATGCCTTGGTCTTGCATTAGCATCGTGATTGCGGATTTGAGCCGCCAAAGTCCAACAAACCTCACCCACCCACTCTTTTGTCCAGTACTTTCAGTAACATGGCATTTTGAAAGAATGTGCCAACACGCTCCATCCTGAATTGGTCCTCAACACATTCATGAATCCAAGAATGGGACACCGTCCATGGCTCTGCTGTGCGCTTACACAAGGGTGAACTCCCTCTCCTCTGTTAGTTATCTTTGCGCAGAGGCAATATCGTAGTCAATTAAGTCTAACTGAGACGTGATTATTGCTAGTTGAAAACTTTACCCAATACCCCGTCGGGGATGACTTGAAATATAGTCAGCCTTGACAATTTTTGACAGCCTCTAAGGAGGCTTGTATCAGTGTGTAAGTCAATGGTAAAATGTTGTTTCAGGTGTTGTTGAAGCCCCTGTGCTATTTAACTGTGGCTGGCTTTGAAATATTCTAGTTGGTCAATGATTGAGGTCTGAGAATTTATTCATATTAGGTTAGATTGTATTCGATTGCATAGCATTATACACGTACAAGTACAGGGTAACAAAGTGAACTTAGCATCCAACTAGAAGTGCAACACAGGTAGCAAAAGTGGAATATACAGAGTATGTGCTCGAACAGTGGGTTTTTTAGATCGTGAATCATACATCATGAGAACCAATAAGTGCCAAGGGAAGAACTATAAATGCATAACACAACGATTGTGAACATAAAGCAAAAGATACGACAAACAACACTGGCAAGTCACCATATGGGGACCAACGGAATGTTCTAAAGCACTGTTGCATCATAAGACCCCCAATGCATTGCTCTCGCAGAACATTACTCACAATGCCTTGGTCTTGCATTAGCATCGTGATTGCGGATTTGAGCCGCCAAAGTCCAACAAACCTCACCCACCCACTCTTTTGTCCAGTACTTTCAGTAACATGGCATTTTGAAAGAATGTGCCAACACGCTCCATCCTGAATTGGTCCTCAACACATTCATGAATCCAAGAATGGGACACCGTCCATGGCTCTGCTGTGCGCTTACACAAGGGTGAACTCCCTCTCCTCTGTTAGTTATCTTTGCGCAGAGGCAATATCGTAGTCAATGAAGTCTAACTGAGACGTGATTATTGCTAGTTGAAAACTTTACCCAATACCCCGTCGGGGATGACTTGAAATATAGTCAGCCTTGACAATTTTTGACAGCCTCTAAGGAGGCTTGTATCAGTGTGTAAGTCAATGGTAAAATGTTGTTTCAGGTGTTGTTGAAGCCCCTGTGCTATTTAACTGTGGCTGGCTTTGAAATATTCTAGTTGGTCAATGATTGAGGTCTGAGAATTTATTCATATTAGGTTAGATTGTATTCGATTGCATAGCATTATACACGTACAAGTACAGGGTAACAAAGTGAACTTAGCATCCAACTAGAAGTGCAACACAGGTAGCAAAAGTGGAATATACAGAGTATGTGCTCGAACAGTGGGTTTTTTAGATCGTGAATCATACATCATGAGAACCAATAAGTGCCAAGGGAAGAATTATAAATGCATAACACAACGATTGTGAACATAAAGCAAAAGATACGACAAACAACACTGGCAAGTCACCATATGGGGACCAACGGAATGTTCTAAAGCACTGTTGCATCATAAGACCCCCAATGCATTTCTCTCGCAGAACATTACTCACAATGCCTTGGTCTTGCATTAGCATCGTGATTGCGGATTTGAGCCGCCAAAGTCCAACAAACCTCACCCACCCACTCTTTTGTCCAGTACTTTCAGTAACATGGCATTTTGAAAGAATGTGCCAACACGCTCCATCCTGAATTGGTCCTCAACACATTCATGAATCCAAGAATGGGACACCGTCCATGGCTCTGCTGTGGGCTTACACAAGGGTGAACTCCCTCTCCTCTGTTAGTTATCTTTGCGCAGAGGCAATATCGTAGTCAATGAAGTCTAACTGAGACGTGATTATTGCTAGTTGAAAACTTTACCCAATACCCCGTCGGGGATGACTTGAAATATAGTCAGCCTTGACAATTTTTGACAGCCTCTAAGGAGGCTTGTATCAGTGTGTAAGTCAATGGTAAAATGTTGTTTCAGGTGTTGTTGAAGCCCCTGTGCTATTTAACTGTGGCTGGCTTTGAAATATTCTAGTTGGTCAATGATTGAGGTCTGAGAATTTATTCATATTAGGTTAGATTGTATTCGATTGCATAGCATTATACACGTACAAGTACAGGGTAACAAAGTGAACTTAGCATCCAACTAGAAGTGCAACACAGGTAGCAAAAGTGCAATATACAGAGTATGTGCTAGGTATTAAACGTGATTTGTAAGTACAAATATACAGATGTATTGTGCAATAGTCTACAGAATTTTTACTGCATTTACAGTGTTGTATGTAAGATATTATTCTCAACAGCCACTGTTGCATCATAATACCCACAATGCATTTCTCTCGCAGAACATTACTCACAATGCCTTGGTCTTGCATTAGCATCATGATTGCTGATTTGAGCTGCCAAAGTCCAACAAACCTCACCCACCCACTCTTTTGTCCAGTACTTTCAGTAACATGGCCTTTTGAAAGAATGTGCCAACACGCTCCATCCTGAATTGGTCCTCAACACATTCATGAATCCAAGAATGGGACACCGTCCATGGCTCTGCTGTGCGCTTACACAAGGGTGAACTCCCTCTCCTCTGTTAGTTATCTTTGCCCAGAGGCAATATCGTAGTCAATGAAGTCTAACTGAGACGTGATTATTGCTATTTGAAAACTTTACCCAATACCCCGTCAGGGATGACTTGAAATATAGTCAGCCTTGACAATTTTTGAGAGCCTCCAAGGAGGCTTGTATCAGTGTGAAAGACAATGGTGAAATATTATTGCAGGTTATGCTAAAGAACCTGTGTTTTTCAGCTCTTTCTGGCATGTCATTATTCGAGTGGTTAATGACTGAAACCTGAGAATCAATTCAGATTAGATTAGATTCAACTTGAACGTCATTACACACATACAAGTAGAGGCTAACAGAAGGAAGTTAGCATCCAACCAGAAGTGCAAAACATGTAGCGTAAGCGGAATATACAGAGTATGTACAATGACCAATGCTCTTTGTAAAAGCTCTCTCTTGTAAATCGCTTTGGATAAAAGCGTCTGCTAAATGAATAAATGTAAATGGTATTAAAAGTGATTAGTAAGTACAAATATACAGATGTATTGTAAAAAATTCTAGCATATAGTACAGAAAGTCCAAAACTGGACTATATGCAGATGTGCTAAATGGTATGCAGTTCCCAAGCCTAAATTGTCTCAGCAGGCACTGTTGCATCATAATACCCACAATGCATTTCTCTCGCAGAACATTACTCACAATGCCTTGGTCTTGCATTAGCATCGTGATTGCGGATTTGAGCCGCCAAAGTCCAACAAACCTCACCCACCCACTCTTTTGTACAGTACTTTCAGTAACATGGCATTTTGAAAGAATGTGCCAACACGCTCCATCCTGAATTGGTCCTCAACACATTCATGAATCCAAGAATGGGACATTTACATTTATTCATTTAGCAGATGCTTTTATCCAAGCGACTTACAAGAGAGAGCTTTTACAAAGAGCATCAGTCATTGAGCATAGCAACGTGATAGACCCCGAACAGTGGGTTTTTTAGATCGTGAATCATACATCATGAGAACCAATAAGTGCCAAGGGAAGAACTATAAATGCATAACACAACGATTGTGAACATAAAGCAAAAGATACGACAAACAACACTGGCAAGTCACCATATGGGGACCAACGGAATGTTCTAAAGCACTGTTGCATCATAAGACCCCCAATGCATTGCTCTCGCAGAACATTACTCACAATGCCTTGGTCTTGCATTAGCATCGTGATTGCGGATTTGAGCCGCCAAAGTCCAACAAACCTCACCCACCCACTCTTTTGTCCAGTACTTTCAGTAACATGGCATTTTGAAAGAATGTGCCAACACGCTCCATCCTGAATTGGTCCTCAACACATTCATGAATCCAAGAATGGGACACCGTCCATGGCTCTGCTGTGCGCTTACACAAGGGTGAACTCCCTCTCCTCTGTTAGTTATCTTTGCGCAGAGGCAATATCGTAGTCAATGAAGTCTAACTGAGACGTGATTATTGCTAGTTGAAAACTTTACCCAATACCCCGTCGGGGATGACTTGAAATATAGTCAGCCTTGACAATTTTTGACAGCCTCTAAGGAGGCTTGTATCAGTGTGTAAGTCAATGGTAAAATGTTGTTTCAGGTGTTGTTGAAGCCCCTGTGCTATTTAACTGTGGCTGGCTTTGAAATATTCTAGTTGGTCAATGATTGAGGTCTGAGAATTTATTCATATTAGGTTAGATTGTATTCGATTGCATAGCATTATACACGTACAAGTACAGGGTAACAAAGTGAACTTAGCATCCAACTAGAAGTGCAACACAGGTAGCAAAAGTGGAATATACAGAGTATGTGCTCGAACAGTGGGTTTTTTAGATCGTGAATCATACATCATGAGAACCAATAAGTGCCAAGGGAAGAATTATAAATGCATAACACAACGATTGTGAACATATAGCAAAAGATACGACAAACAACACTGGCAAGTCACCATATGGGGACCAACGGAATGTTCTAAAGCACTGTTGCATCATAAGACCCCCAATGCATTTCTCTCGCAGAACATTACTCACAATGCCTTGGTCTTGCATTAGCATCGTGATTGCGGATTTGAGCCGCCAAAGTCCAACAAACCTCACCCACCCACTCTTTTGTCCAGTACTTTCAGTAACATGGCATTTTGAAAGAATGTGCCAACACGCTCCATCCTGAATTGGTCCTCAACACATTCATGAATCCAAGAATGGGACACCGTCCATGGCTCTGCTGTGCGCTTACACAAGGGTGAACTCCCTCTCCTCTGTTAGTTATCTTTGCGCAGAGGCAATATCGTAGTCAATGAAGTCTAACTGAGACGTGATTATTGCTAGTTGAAAACTTTACCCAATACCCCGTCGGGGATGACTTGAAATATAGTCAGCCTTGACAATTTTTGACAGCCTCTAAGGAGGCTTGTATCAGTGTGTAAGTCAATGGTAAAATGTTGTTTCAGGTGTTGTTGAAGCCCCTGTGCTATTTAACTGTGGCTGGCTTTGAAATATTCTAGTTGGTCAATGATTGAGGTCTGAGAATTTATTCATATTAGGTTAGATTGTATTCGATTGCATAGCATTATACACGTACAAGTACAGGGTAACAAAGTGAACTTAGCATCCAACTAGAAGTGCAACACAGGTAGCAAAAGTGGAATATACAGAGTATGTGCTAGGTATTAAACGTGATTTGTAAGTACAAATATACAGATGTATTGTGCAATAGTCTACAGAATTTTTACTGCATTTACAGTGTTGTATGTAAGATATTATTCTCAACAGCCACTGTTGCATCATAATACCCACAATGCATTTCTCTCGCAGAACATTACTCACAATGCCTTGGTCTTGCATTAGCATCATGATTGCTGATTTGAGCTGCCAAAGTCCAACAAACCTCACCCACCCACTCTTTTGTCCAGTACTTTCAGTAACATGGCCTTTTGAAAGAATGTGCCAACACGCTCCATCCTGAATTGGTCCTCAACACATTCATGAATCCAAGAATGGGACACCGTCCATGGCTCTGCTGTGCGCTTACACAAGGGTGAACTCCCTCTCCTCTGTTAGTTATCTTTGCCCAGAGGCAATATCGTAGTCAATGAAGTCTAACTGAGACGTGATTATTGCTATTTGAAAACTTTACCCAATACCCCGTCAGGGATGACTTGAAATATAGTCAGCCTTGACAATTTTTGAGAGCCTCCAAGGAGGCTTGTATCAGTGTGAAAGACAATGGTGAAATATTATTGCAGGTTATGCTAAAGAACCTGTGTTTTTCAGCTCTTTCTGGCATGTCATTATTCGAGTGGTTAATGACTGAAACCTGAGAATCAATTCAGATTAGATTAGATTCAACTTGAACGTCATTACACACATACAAGTAGAGGCTAACAGAAGGAAGTTAGCATCCAACCAGAAGTGCAAAACATGTAGCGTAAGCGGAATATACAGAGTATGTACAATGACCAATGCTCTTTGTAAAAGCTCTCTCTTGTAAATCGCTTTGGATAAAAGCGTCTGCTAAATGAATAAATGTAAATGGTATTAAAAGTGATTAGTAAGTACAAATATACAGATGTATTGTAAAAAATTCTAGCATATAGTACAGAAAGTCCAAAACTGGACTATATGCAGATGTGCTAAATGGTATGCAGTTCCCAAGCCTAAATTGTCTCAGCAGGCACTGTTGCATCATAATACCCACAATGCATTTCTCTCGCAGAACATTACTCACAATGCCTTGGTCTTGCATTAGCATCGTGATTGCGGATTTGAGCCGCCAAAGTCCAACAAACCTCACCCACCCACTCTTTTGTACAGTACTTTCAGTAACATGGCATTTTGAAAGAATGTGCCAACACGCTCCATCCTGAATTGGTCCTCAACACATTCATGAATCCAAGAATGGGACATTTACATTTATTCATTTAGCAGATGCTTTTATCCAAGCGACTTACAAGAGAGAGCTTTTACAAAGAGCATCAGTCATTGAGCATAGCAACGTGATAGACCCCGAACAGTGGGTTTTTTAGATCGTGAATCATACATCATGAGAACCAATAAGTGCCAAGGGAAGAACTATAAATGCATAACACAACGATTGTGAACATAAAGCAAAAGATACGACAAACAACACTGGCAAGTCACCATATGGGGACCAACGGAATGTTCTAAAGCACTGTTGCATCATAAGACCCCCAATGCATTGCTCTCGCAGAACATTACTCACAATGCCTTGGTCTTGCATTAGCATCGTGATTGCGGATTTGAGCCGCCAAAGTCCAACAAACCTCACCCACCCACTCTTTTGTACAGTACTTTCAGTAACATGGCATTTTGAAAGAATGTGCCAACACGCTCCATCCTGAATTGGTCCTCAACACATTCATGAATCCAAGAATGGGACACCGTCCATGGCTCTGCTGTGCGTTTACACAGGCATGAACTCCCTCTCCTCTGTTAGTTATCTTTGCGCAGAGGCAATATCGTAGTCAATGAAGTCTAACTGAGACGTGATTATTGCTAGTTGAAAACTTTACCCAATACCCCGTCAGGGATGACTTGTAATATAGTCAGCCTTGACAATTTTTGAGAGCCTCCAAGGAGGCTTGTATCAGTGTGAAAGACAATAGTGAAATATTATTGCAGGTTTTGCTAAAGAACCTGGGGCCTCATGTACAAAGACTTGCGTGGATTTCCTACTGAAACTTGGTGTACGCCAAAACCCAGAAACTGTCGTACGCACAAATAAATTCAGATGTATCAAAGTGTGCGTAGGCATGGATCCAAGCACGTTTCTTTTGTACATCGCAATCAACTTGGAATTGAGCGCACATGCAGAGGTGCCGAACTCCTCCCTGTCCACGCCTCCATTTAAATATTCAAATCAATGTAAATAGGCCCTGGACCTGCATTTTCCACCCCCTGGAGGACAAATAAAGGTTTATCTAATTTCCCTCTTGGTCCGATCAGATAAATCAAAATGAGTAGAGGGAAGAAATGAGTCAATCAGGGGCTTGATAGAAAGCTTTGCAGCTCTAATTTCAATACAATAAAATAAACATTTGAATGCGCACCTGCCCAAATGTGCATTTCGCTTGTTTACATAGACAATTAAACGAATTAATAAACTATTTACGCACCCATAGCCACCCATCGCGCACCGCGCCAGCCTCCAGCCTGTTCCCAACCATCCTGTTTGTCAGAATGAATGAGTCGTGCGTTGAGCCAGGCCACCTTGCCACGATTTTAGTTAACTGCATTTACATTTACATTTATTCCTTTAGCAGACGCTTTTATCCAAAGCGACTTACAAGAGAGAGCTTTTACAAAGAGCATCAGTCATTGAGCATAGCAACGTGGTAGACCCCGAACAGTGGGTTTTTTAGATCGTGAATCATACATCATGAGAACCAATAAGTGCCAAGGGAAGAACTATAAATGCATAACACAACGATTGTGAACATAAAGCAAGAGATACGACAAACAACACTGGCAAGTCAACATATCGGGACCAACGGAATGTTCTAAAGCACTGTTGCATCATAAGACCCCCAATGCATTGCTCTCGCAGAACATTACTCACAATGCCTTGGTCTTGCATTAGCATCGTGATTGCGGATTTGAGCCGCCAAAGTCCAACAAACCTCACCCACCCACTCTTTTGTACAGTACTTTCAGTAACATGGCATTTTGAAAGAATGTGCCAACACGCTCCATCCTGAATTGGTCCTCAACACATTCATGAATCCAAGAATGGGACACCGTCCATGGCTCTGCTGTGCGCTTACACAAGGGTGAACTCCCTCTCCTCTGTTAGTTATCTTTGCGCAGAGGCAATATCGTAGTCAATGAAGTCTAACTGAGACGTGATTATTGCTAGTTGAAAACTTTACCCAATACCCCGTCAGGGATGACTTGAAATATAGTCAGCCTTGACAATTTTTGAGAGCCTCCAAGGAGGCTTGTATCAGTGTGAAAGACAATGGTGAAATATTATTGCAGGTTTTGCTTAAGAACCTGTGCTTTTCAGCTCTTTCTGGCATGTAATTATTCGAGTGGTTAATGACTGAGACCTGAGAATCAATTCAGATTAGATTAGATTCAACTTGAACGTCATTACACACATACAAGTAGAGGCTAACAGAATGAAGTTAGCATCCAACCAGAAGTGCAAAACACGTAGCGTAAGCGGATTATACAGAGTATGTACAATGACCAATGCTCTTTGTAAAAGCTCTCTCTTGTAAATCGCTTTGGATAAAAGCGTCTGCTAAATGAATAAATGTAAATGGTATTAAAAGTGATTAGTAAGTACAAATATACAGATGTCTTGTACAAAATTCCAGCATATAGTACAGAAAGCCCAAAACTGGACTATATGCAGATGTGCTAAATGGTATGCAGTTCCCAAGCCTAAATTGTCTCAGCAGGCACTGTTGCATCATAATACCCACAATGCATTGCTCTCGCAGAACATTACTCACAATGCCTTGGTCTTGCATTAGCATCGTGATTGCGGATTTGAGCCGCCAAAGTCCAACAAACCTCACCCACCCACTCTTTTGTACAGTACTTTCAGTAACATGGCATTTTGAAAGAATGTGCCAACACGCTCCATCCTGAATTGGTCCTCAACACATTCATGAATCCAAGAATGGGACATTTACATTTATTCATTTAGCAGATGCTTTTATCCAAGCGACTTACAAGAGAGAGCTTTTACAAAGAGCATCAGTCATTGAGCATAGCAACGTGATAGACCCCGAACAGTGGGTTTTTTAGATCGTGAATCATACATCATGAGAACCAATAAGTGCCAAGGGAAGAACTATAAATGCATAACACAACGATTGTGAACATAAAGCAAAAGATACGACAAACAACACTGGCAAGTCACCATATGGGGACCAACGGAATGTTCTAAAGCACTGTTGCATCATAAGACCCCCAATGCATTGCTCTCGCAGAACATTACTCACAATGCCTTGGTCTTGCATTAGCATCGTGATTGCGGATTTGAGCCGCCAAAGTCCAACAAACCTCACCCACCCACTCTTTTGTCCAGTACTTTCAGTAACATGGCATTTTGAAAGAATGTGCCAACACGCTCCATCCTGAATTGGTCCTCAACACATTCATGAATCCAAGAATGGGACACCGTCCATGGCTCTGCTGTGCGCTTACACAAGGGTGAACTCCCTCTCCTCTGTTAGTTATCTTTGCGCAGAGGCAATATCGTAGTCAATGAAGTCTAACTGAGACGTGATTATTGCTAGTTGAAAACTTTACCCAATACCCCGTCGGGGAAGACTTGAAATATAGTCAGCCTTGACAATTTTTGACAGCCTCTAAGGAGGCTTGTATCAGTGTGTAAGTCAATGGTAAAATGTTGTTTCAGGTGTTGTTGAAGCCCCTGTGCTATTTAACTGTGGCTGGCTTTGAAATATTCTAGTTGGTCAATGATTGAGGTCTGAGAATTTATTCATATTAGGTTAGATTGTATTCGATTGCATAGCATTATACACGTACAAGTACAGGGTAACAAAGTGAACTTAGCATCCAACTAGAAGTGCAACACAGGTAGCAAAAGTGGAATATACAGAGTATGTGCTCGAACAGTGGGTTTTTTAGATCGTGAATCATACATCATGAGAACCAATAAGTGCCAAGGGAAGAATTATAAATGCATAACACAACGATTGTGAACATAAAGCAAAAGATACGACAAACAACACTGGCAAGTCACCATATGGGGACCAACGGAATGTTCTAAAGCACTGTTGCATCATAAGACCCCCAATGCATTTCTCTCGCAGAACATTACTCACAATGCCTTGGTCTTGCATTAGCATCGTGATTGCGGATTTGAGCCGCCAAAGTCCAACAAACCTCACCCACCCACTCTTTTGTCCAGTACTTTCAGTAACATGGCATTTTGAAAGAATGTGCCAACACGCTCCATCCTGAATTGGTCCTCAACACATTCATGAATCCAAGAATGGGACACCGTCCATGGCTCTGCTGTGGGCTTACACAAGGGTGAACTCCCTCTCCTCTGTTAGTTATCTTTGCGCAGAGGCAATATCGTAGTCAATGAAGTCTAACTGAGACGTGATTATTGCTAGTTGAAAACTTTACCCAATACCCCGTCGGGGATGACTTGAAATATAGTCAGCCTTGACAATTTTTGACAGCCTCTAAGGAGGCTTGTATCAGTGTGTAAGTCAATGGTAAAATGTTGTTTCAGGTGTTGTTGAAGCCCCTGTGCTATTTAACTGTGGCTGGCTTTGAAATATTCTAGTTGGTCAATGATTGAGGTCTGAGAATTTATTCATATTAGGTTAGATTGTATTCGATTGCATAGCATTATACACGTACAAGTACAGGGTAACAAAGTGAACTTAGCATCCAACTAGAAGTGCAACACAGGTAGCAAAAGTGGAATATACAGAGTATGTGCTAGGTATTAAACGTGATTTGTAAGTACAAATATACAGATGTATTGTGCAATAGTCTACAGAATTTTTACTGCATTTACAGTGTTGTATGTAAGATATTATTCTCAACAGCCACTGTTGCATCATAATACCCACAATGCATTTCTCTCGCAGAACATTACTCACAATGCCTTGGTCTTGCATTAGCATCATGATTGCTGATTTGAGCTGCCAAAGTCCAACAAACCTCACCCACCCACTCTTTTGTCCAGTACTTTCAGTAACATGGCCTTTTGAAAGAATGTGCCAACACGCTCCATCCTGAATTGGTCCTCAACACATTCATGAATCCAAGAATGGGACACCGTCCATGGCTCTGCTGTGCGCTTACACAAGGGTGAACTCCCTCTCCTCTGTTAGTTATCTTTGCCCAGAGGCAATATCGTAGTCAATGAAGTCTAACTGAGACGTGATTATTGCTATTTGAAAACTTTACCCAATACCCCGTCAGGGATGACTTGAAATATAGTCAGCCTTGACAATTTTTGAGAGCCTCCAAGGAGGCTTGTATCAGTGTGAAAGACAATGGTGAAATATTATTGCAGGTTATGCTAAAGAACCTGTGTTTTTCAGCTCTTTCTGGCATGTCATTATTCGAGTGGTTAATGACTGAAACCTGAGAATCAATTCAGATTAGATTAGATTCAACTTGAACGTCATTACACACATACAAGTAGAGGCTAACAGAAGGAAGTTAGCATCCAACCAGAAGTGCAAAACATGTAGCGTAAGCGGAATATACAGAGTATGTACAATGACCAATGCTCTTTGTAAAAGCTCTCTCTTGTAAATCGCTTTGGATAAAAGCGTCTGCTAAATGAATAAATGTAAATGGTATTAAAAGTGATTAGTAAGTACAAATATACAGATGTATTGTAAAAAATTCTAGCATATAGTACAGAAAGTCCAAAACTGGACTATATGCAGATGTGCTAAATGGTATGCAGTTCCCAAGCCTAAATTGTCTCAGCAGGCACTGTTGCATCATAATACCCACAATGCATTTCTCTCGCAGAACATTACTCACAATGCCTTGGTCTTGCATTAGCATCGTGATTGCGGATTTGAGCCGCCAAAGTCCAACAAACCTCACCCACCCACTCTTTTGTACAGTACTTTCAGTAACATGGCATTTTGAAAGAATGTGCCAACACGCTCCATCCTGAATTGGTCCTCAACACATTCATGAATCCAAGAATGGGACACAGCTGATTCTAATGGAGGGTAATTATGAGGCTTACACAGAGCTTGATAATGACCCTTCATTAGAATCAGGTGTGCTGGAGCAGGGAAACAGCTTAAATCTTCAGGACTGTGGCTCCCTAGGACCAGGGTTTCCAATGAAATAAATGCACACGGGGGTAAAAGGCTTGGAGTAAAATAAGAGTGCTAGGATACAGTATATACAGATTGAAAGATAAAGTAGAGAGTATGATTGAAGTTGTATTGTGTATATAATGTACACAATACAGTGTTGCTGACGACACTGTCCAACACAGTGCTGCAGGAGGACATGCTGTGATCTGGCAGTCAGGTAGTCTACAATCCAGGACACAAAGAGGGCATCCACCTGCATCGCTGCCAGCTTCTCACCCAGCAAGGCTGGTCGGATGGTCTTGAAAGCACTGGAGAAGTCGAGGAACAGGATCCTCCACGTGCTTGCTGGCTTGTCTAGATGAGTATAACAGCGGTCGAGCAGGAAGATGATGGCGTCCTCTACTCCCAGCCAGGGCTGGTAGGCAAACTGAAGGGGGTCCAGGAAGGGTCCGACCATGGGCCGCAGCTGTTCCAGCACCAGTCTCTCCAGGGTCTTCATAATGTGGGAGGTCAGTGCCACCAGTCTGTAGTCCTTGGAGCCGCTGGGGCGCGGCGTCTTCGGAACAGGGACGAGGCAAGATGTCTTCCACAGGACAGGGACCCTCTGGAGACTCAGGCTCAGGTTAAAGATGTACTGCAGCACTCCACACAGCTGGGGGGCACAGGCTTTTAGCACCCTAGGGCTGACATCGTCAGGGCCAGCAGCCTGGTTTGCGTTGAGTTTCAAAAGCTGTCCTCTCACCTGGTCCACAGGCAGGCTCACAGCCACGGTCACAGGAGGGGGATGGGGGTCAAAACGAGGCAAGAGTACCTGGCTGCAGAGCTGCACCGTGAGGGAGCTTTCTTTGTCGTGGGGTGGGGGACAGTGAGAACATTTAAACCTGAATCTCACCAGTCTTTTCACTCGACGCAGACCAGCGCGTCTACATCTGTTCCGAGTTTCGGTGAGTTGCTGATTTTGTCTGTGCATGGGGGAAGAGAACCAGGCTAAGGTAGTATGGGAGGGTGTGGAATGACCTTGAAAAGGAAACAATCCTGGAGCCCTTCAAGTTCACATTTCACAACACAGAAGACGTGGAAATTCTGTGCAGAAATAATGGACCAAAGAAAATATTTGGCCTAATCTGAATGTCAAACAGATGAGTGAGTTTATTGTCTGCCAGAATAAAGTCAAATCATGTTGTGACTTGGTGTGTTTTACATGTTATCATTGATCATTTAATAATTTGCTTGGATTATACTCTAGATATCAGCACAAGAACATAATTGGCATAGATATAGAGCCAAACATGAAAAACAGCAGTGCAATAAGGTTCAATGACAATTTATTGTTATTATAATGAAAAGGCAGTGAAGTATTGTATAGTACACAGTAAATTGTATAGGCCTATGACATTTTACGAAATGTAGGCTTATGAATACGAGTAATAATTTACACTGAGCTACGTTATTCCTAACCTCCATTGTTTTCAGTTATCAGCATTTTGACCTTCTCTTTTCAAGATACACTATTGAGCCCCGAGTCATATCACCCACTGTTTGTTTTTCGTAATGACTAACTTGTAAAATTACGCAGTGTATATTAGTCTGGTTTATTGTCTAAAGTTTACTTTATAAATAAGATATAACGATTTAAACTATAGACAAGGAAATTTGATTTAATGTCATATTGTTTACTAATTAATGCATTTGTGAGGAAAACGTATCAACAGGAAATGCATTTGCGCTTTTATTTTGAAATGCCGCGCTTTTATTTTAAAATGTATTGCGTCACTTCCTGCCGGACGGCGCAGCTGAGCCAGGTGCCTATTAAACGAGGATGGGCATTGTCCTGATGGAGAGGGGGGGGTGGGGGGAGCTTGAGAGGCTACTGCTCTAGTATCAAACCTGTTAAAGAACGTACTGCAATAATAACAAAAACTTTATTAATGGAATTATTTCATAATACATTTGTAGGTGGTGGAGTAGGTATAGCCTACGAATGAGAAAAGTACATTGATTTAAATTTAAATTTGTTGAGCTTTAATTATTTATTTATTGTTTTGTGCGGAAACAAGAGAAAACGAATGACAGTTATCGAACACGTGTCGTCGTTTGATGATGGGACTTCAGTTCAGACAGATGCAGGGTTGGATCAGAAACCTCCACCAGGCTGTCGTGTTTTAGGACGCAACTGCGATTCCTCCAGCAGTCAAAGTCCAGAGTCATCATCTAAAGCTTCTCCTCTACAGATCTACATCACTTCTTAAAGCCAAGCTACTGAAGAACACGTTTATCGACCGATTTAGTTCGTTATTAAGACATACTATATGTGTGTTTGTATATAAAACAGCCTATGTCGTGCGATAAGATCAGAAGACTGCCTTTGATTACAAGAGTGGAATAAAAAGGAGAAAAGTTCCCATCTTCAGGTAGAAAGAGAACCTTAAAACATGCTTTAAGATGTTTGCATGAATAATATAAGCAATAATATTACCGTGTGCGCTTCATTACAAATGGATATTCATAACAGAATAAGGATGTGTGACTTGTTTCCACCACATTAAAACATTTCTGTTCAACAGAATGATGTGGTTTACATTCAAATACCCGAATTTACTGGTAAGTACATGTCTTTATCTTTATATGTTCAGATAGGACGTTTTTAGATAAAACATGAGCAGCTCAAAGCGTTTCACGTGTTTCTTTTGTGGAAAGTGAAAAGGACCAACTTTGTGTATGAACAGTTTAGCTTCGCTATCTTCAATGAATGGAAACGATTCAGTCTTTATTCTTTCAGGTTTGTTTTCTGCTGTTGGCATCGGGTGAGAAGCTTATTTAAACATTCATTTTACACTATAGTGCTTGTCAATAACATGTTTCATCCAAATGCTCATTTATCAGTTTTTTAGTTTGTATAAAATAAATCTTGGGTGTGATACTCTGTTATAGATTAGATTAGATTAGATCCAACTTTATTGTCATTACACAGGTACAAGTACAGGGTAACGAAATACAGTTAGCATCCAACCAGAAGTGCAAAACAGTTATGACAACAGAATATAATAATAAATATGGGTATACTCAGAATAAACACAGTATGAACAGTATAATCTCTCACATTAATCGAGTCATCATCATAATAATGCTGAGATCATGGAAGATAGAAACCATTGACCATAAACAGTCCTGTAATCGAAGCACAAGAATTAAACTCTCATCGCAATATTCATATTACAGCCCTTAATTCGAAATCCTGCCCTGGTGGTAATTTAGATGGGGGATATTTTAGTGGTCACTTTGTGTTCTGGAGACACCGGGATTATAGGAGTCTGAATGACTTCTGAGATAATCTTGTGTTTTTTCCTTTCAGTTGTACCACTGATGCTGGAAAGCAGGACATTGTTTAACTCTGATGATTCCTACTACGATCATGTGCCAGAGAAGCTCTCTTGGCACGGCTCTGGGCGCCTGTGTGGTCAGCGAGGCGGGGCCTTAGGGGCCCCTCAGAGCCCCTCTGAGAACCGGGAGCTGGCCAACTTCCTGATGTCCCTGAACATAACCCAGCCTGTGTGGATCGCCAGGAAAGTCACGACACTCCTGAAAAGTGAGTTCACGTTCCGGACCAGGTTTTTATTGAGGCATCGTCACCTTTTACTTAGTAACAGTAGGGTCCTTGTGTTTTGAGTGAAATGTAGACATTTTCACATGAGTTAATACATCTGAAACTGTGTTGACGACACGGCTACAACCTCCCTGGCGTCATGTGAAAGGCGCACAAGTGTTTAATTTTAATTTCAAGTGAAATTTCCATCCTTTTAAGCGTGTTCCCAGCATTTCAGATTCAGAATCAGAATACTTTATTGTTGCTCTTAAGCAACAACGGCACAGCCTCGTCAAAGCACACAGGGGTAAGGGTGTGAGGTAAAAGAGTAGAAGAGTGCACACAGGGATACAAGAATAGGGGTAAAATAAGTTAATTAATGCACACAAGGGGTAAATCCTGGGAGTAAAATAAGAGTGCTGGGATACAATATATACCCATCTTGAGATAAAAAAAGGTCAGGACATAAATAGTTGGGAGATACAACCCAATTGACTTAGGGTCATACATACTAATACTAAGATTTGTAATGTGTAATATTCACAATCTACATGCAGTGTGGGTTTTTATGTACAGACTGTATGTACAGTATTGCAGTTTGCAGGACATCCAGTGTTCCAGTCATTGCTCACTGTCGTTCCTCTTCCTCTCTGTTGACGGGGTACAAGGTTCCAGTGAGACCCTCATCCTGGAGTTCGGGGGTCGATCGGACAGGAAGAACGCCCGCCTCCTGCACGCGTTCCCGTCCATGAGCTCCGTGAGCGTCTGCGCTCGCCTCCGGTTCGACCCGGGCTGCCTCGGCTTTTCCACCGTCTTCTCCTATTCCATCAAGTCATTCATTAATGAGTTCCAGCTTCGAGGCAGGCTGGTGCGGGGCCAGCCGGTCCAGCTGGCTCTGCTCGTCCATGGGACACATGGGCCCTACCAAGAGGCCTTCCTCCATGACGGCTCCTGGCACTCCGTCTGCGTGGCTTGGAGCCGGCACGGCGGGCGATGGGCCTTGTACGCCGACGGGAGTCTCATCAACAGAGGGGACGGCCTCAATGTGGGGCGGGACATCGGGCCCAAGGGGCTGTTCATCATTGGCCAGGAGCAAGACACCTTTGGCGGATCGTTCCGGAGTGCCGAGTCCTTCTCTGGAAGTATAGCGCAGCTCAATGTTTGGGAACGGGTGTTGAACGACAGTGAAATCCTCGCCATGGAAAAGGAATGTTCGTTCAATTCCCCCGGGCTGGCGTTCAAATGGAGCAAGGCAGCCCTAGAAATTGAGTCCTCGCTTCAGAGTGTGTGGGGAGACGCCGCTTGTCAAGGTAAACCTTAGCCAGGGAAGGTGGGGCTCATTTGAAAAGTCCCTCTCTCCCTCTCTCTCTTCCTCTGTCACTCACTCAGTTTAACTCTCCCTGCCTCTCTCCCTGTCTCTCTCCCTGTCTCTCTCCCTGTCTCTCTCCCTGCCTCTCTCCCTGTCTCTCTCCCTGTCTCTCTCCCTGTCTCTCTCCCTGTCTCTCTCCCTGTCTCTCTCCCTGTCTCTCTCCCTGCCTCTCTCCCTGCCTCTCTCCCTGTCTCTCTCCCTGCCCCTCTCCCTGTCTCTCTCCCTGCCCCTCTCCCTGTCTCTCTCCCTGTCTCTCTCCCTGCCTCTCTCCCTGTCTCTCTCCCTGCCCCTCTCCCTGTCTCTCTCCCTGTCTCTCTCCCTGTCTCTCTCCCTGCCCCTCTCCCCGTCTCTCTCCCTGTCTCTCTCTGTTCCTCTCTCCTTGTCTCTCAGTGTCTCCCTTGCTGTCTCTCTCTCTTCTCTGTCTTCTCTTCATGCTCTATCCGTTAATCTGCACTACATGAAGAGGGAAGCCAGCGGCCAGGATGTAATTGGCAAACGGCGTTCCTAAATGGTTGTAAATATTTTGCCCATGCTGTAATTCTGAATCCCACCCTTCAAAACAAACTGTCCTTTCTGAGGCAGCCGTCCCCAGTGAGTCATGGGAGTTTCAGCATGAGCTCTGATTCCCTTTCACAAGACGGACAACATGGAGAGCAGATGGTGAGAGTCTGAGACAGGCCCTCCCTTCCTTATCGGACCATTTCACAAAGTTGACTCGCTGTGACGTCTTGAGGAAAGATTAGATGTCTAGTATGCTTTTTAAATGTAACAAACCATTGCACGTACCTAATACGGTTGAGTCACGTTATTCATTTTAAAACCTGGATATCCGGATGTCTTTTTACTATTCTGTAGTTTAACCCTCATGTTCTCATCATACTCTGCAACTCCGCCTGTCCAGAAGATCTACATACAGTCACCCCTGACATTTTTCCAGAAAATGAAGTATTTCTCGCAGAAAAATATTGCAGTTACACATGTTTATTTCCGAACTACACAAAAAAACGGAGGAGAAAAAGCACTTTGGTCAAATCTCACACAAAACTAAAAAATTGGCTGGACGAAATAGCACTACTAAAATTCATTTTCTGGAATAATGTCAGGGGTGCCTACAATTTTGGCCATGACTGTAAGTCACTGTGGGTGTGTGTGTGTGTGTGTGTGTGTTAGAGTTTTGGGTCATTCTGGCCCCTGAAGAGACCACAAGAGTTAAAAGACTGCATCCGTCTTTGCAGACTTAAGTCATGTAGAAATCAGGTGGCTGAGCGGTTAGGGAATCGGCCTAGCAATCAGAATGTTGCCGGTTCGATTCCCGGCTGTGTGAAATGACATTGTATCAGGGTGCTTGCGCAAGTCTTGAAAGTCTTTAAAAGTATGGAATTTTGAAACACTGTTTTCCAGACCTTGAAAAGTCTTGAATTTTGTAGGAAAGTCTTAATAAAGTATGGAAAAAAATCTTATGGTAGATCTTTACAGTCTGCTCAAAGGCATTGTGAAACGAGAAATGGGAAGGTATAAGCCTACAACTATAATTTTACTAACTGGTCACGTACTGCATTAGCCTAATGGAACGATATCCAATTGAGCGCTTCACTCCATAGACTCCCATTCAAAATTGACTTAAAAAACGATTTACACTGAATTATGCATTTGTTCATTGAATACTATAAAAAACACAATTGGTACGATCTCAAACAATTTACAGTAGGCAGTGGTATGCAAGTGCAAAGGTACATAAAGTCAAGGTCTTGGAAATAAAAAAAAATCTATTTGAGAAAAGTCTGGAAAAAGTCTGGAATTTTAATTTGAAAAAAGAGCAAGCACCCTGTGTATCCTTGGGCGAGGCACTTCACCCTTCTTTCTCTGGATAAGAGCGTCTGCTAAATGGCTAAATGTAAATATTGATCGGAGTTTCAGGCTGTGGATGATGGTACTTTTTTTAAACATAAATTTCTTCTTCTCTTCCTGTGTTGTGATCCTCTCTGCTTCTTGCCAGTCAATACCAGTGAGTCAGCCGTCCATTTTCTCGACACCCTACGGATCGCTGGTTTGGAGCTCTATCACAACTTCTCTGACGAGGTGGTCAACGCCCCCACGACTGGACAGTGTGTCACCTTTGACCCCCAAAGTGGTAGCTGGGCTCTGGATGTGTGTGATTCGTTGAAAGGAGCCATCTGCCAGTTTGAGAAAGGTGATATATCATTTAAGTAAACAATTGTTTATTAGTAAACAATCACAGTCAAAATCGAAGCAACATTTACAAATGTGGACAAAATTGTTGGTATACCCTTCGGTCAATAAAAGAAAAACTCACAATGGTCACTGAAAAAACTTTAATCTGCCAAAAGTAATAATAAATAAAAATTCTATGATTTTTAACCAAAGAAAGTCAGACATTGCTTTTCAACCATGCTTCAACGGAACTATTAAAAAAATAACTCATGGAACAGGCCTAGACAAAAATGATGGATGGAAAAAAAAAAATTTTAAACCAAAGGGAGATGTTAATTCAAGGTGTGTCCACTAATTAGCATCACAGGTGTCTACAATCTTGTAATCAGTCAGTGGGCCTATATATAGGGCTCCAGGTAGTCACTGTGTTGTCTGGTGACATGGTGTGTACCACACTCAGGATAGACCAGAGGAAGAGAAGGAGAGAGTTGTCTCAGGAGATAAGAAAGATCGGACAGGATAAAGGTAAATACTATAAGACCATCTTCAAGCAGCTAGATGTTCCTGTGACTACAGCTGCACATTATTCAGAAACGTAACATCCATGGGACTGTAGCCAACCTTCATGGACGTGACCGCAAGAGGATAATTCATGACAAATTAACCAGACGGATAATCCGAATGGTAACAAAAGAGCCCAGACAGACTTCTAAAGAGATCCGAGGTGAACTTCATGCACAAGGAACATCAGTGTCGGACGCACCATCCATCATTGTTTGAGCCTGTGGAAGAAATGAGATTTCCTGTGTACTCATATTAATCACTACTGAACACACCTTCTATGAAGACTGTTGTAACGTCATTACCGCCTGACTGTCACTATCTATGTTTACATTCTTGTGCCCTAAGCTTTGTACTGTCTTCATTTTGTTGCCAGAGGTCTGGTCATTTCTCTCCCAATCTGCAGATTCTTAAATGCGTATTAAACCCAGAACTCAACTGAACTGTCACTCCGTTTATGAAGAGACGGACAAAACACTTTCTTCAACAAGCCAAAGTAGACTACATGGGAGAAGACCAAGGAGGACGCCATTGTGGAAAACAAATCATAAAAAAGCTGGAATGGAATATGCCAAACTACATGTTGACAAGCCACAAAGCTTCTGGGAGAATGTCCTGTGGACAGATGAGACAAAAGTGGAACACATCAGTTTTATGTTGACAGATCGAAAAATGAAGCATATCAAGTAAAGAACACTGTCTCTACTGTGAAACATGGAGGAGACTCTGTTATGTTAGGGGGCTGCTTTGCTGCATCTGGCACAAGGTATCTTGAGTCTGTGCAGGTTACAATGAAATCTGAAGACTCTCCAGGGATTCTAGAGAGACATGTGCTGGCCAGTGTCAGAAAGCTTGGTTTCAGTCGCAGGTCATGGGTCTCATAACAGGACAATGACCCAAAACACAGATAAAAACAAAACAAAACAAGAATGGCTAAGAGGAAAACATTGGACTGTTCTGAAGTGGCCTTCTGTGAGTCCTGACCTTAATCCTATTGAGCATCTTTGGAAGAAGCTGAAACATGCCGTCTGGAAAAGACACTCTTCAAACCGGAAACAACTGGAGTGGGACAAAATACCTGCTGAGAGGTGCAGAAGTCCCACTGACAGTTACAGGAATCGTCTGATTGCAGTGATTGCCTCAAAAGGTTGTGCAACAAAATATTAAGTTAGAGGTACCATCATTTTTGTCCAGGCCTGTTCCATTAGTTATTTTTATTTGTATAATGCCGTTGAAGCACGGTTGAAAAGCTGTCAGATTTCCTTTGGTTAACATTCATAGAAATTTTCATTTATTATTACTTTTGTCAGATTTTTTTTTTTTTTCTGTCATTGACTGAAGGGCACCAACATTTTTGTCCTTGTCTGTTGGAAGGACGTCCTTTTTTGGGGGCAGGTAAATCCTTCCACAAAGACCCAATAGAAAGGAGCTGTTGTGGGTTGAGTGAAAACCAATAAGTAAAAGTAAATCACGAAACTGCTTTTTAACTTTATAGTTAGTTCCGTCAAGGTTATGACTTATGTGTGAGTTAACCTACTAAGAATCCACATTCCAACTTTCCCACCATCATGGGAGTTAGTGGCACACTGAGTGCTACTATGACTTGTTGTGGATTGAACACAGTATTTAATATTCATTTCATGAATCGCTACAGAAAGCCTGGACAAATTTGGCTTCCCGAAGACGGCGTTCTTCGCCAAAGTGAGCGAAGATCTGCTCTTCAAATCTGTAAGTCAGATCGTCTGTGTTTGTCGTATCTCTTGCTTTATGTTCACAATCGTTGTGTTATGCATTTATAGTTCTTCCCTTGGCACTTATTGGTTCTCATGATGTATGATTCACAATCTAAAAAACACACTGTGTTCAGGGTCTATCACGTTGCTATGCTCAATGACTGATGCTCTTTGTAAAAGCTCTCTCTTGTAAGTCGCTTTGGATAAAAGCGTCTGCTAAATGAATAAATGTAAAAATGTAAATGTAAGTCAGAGTGTCCCACACCTGTGCATCTGTACAGGAAGTTAGTAACACAGCATTACAAAGGTGTCAACTTTGATTCTGCATCAGAGAAGCACAAACAAACATTCACAGACCTGTCTCCCCCAGGGGGAAATAACTCCAAACGAACGATAAGACCTTGCAGCTGTCAAAACTCTGCTATTACCATGCCCCAATGTCATGGGGAGTCAGTTGGCTTAGTGGTTAGGGCATCAGAGGGTCTCGTGATCAGAGGGTCGTCAGTTTGAAATCTGGCAACATGACGTTGTGTCCTTGGGCAAGGCACTTCACCCTACTTGCCTCGGGGGGGAATGTCCCTGGTCTTGCTGTAAGACACTCTGGATAAGAGAGTCTGCTAAATGACTATACGTAAATGTCATTCACAATAAATATGAAGTGGTTTTGAGTCTCTTAGTTTGAATTTCCCCTTTTGTAAAGATATTTTTCAAAGCCAACTTTGTTCACAGTCATGCAAAAAAAATACAAATCAACTATTATAGCCCTTGAAAGAATATAGTCATTCCAAAAAGGCCTAGTCATCTGGACACTGTTTTCAAAATCAAGCCATTTCGACCTCCCCATCTGGAAGTCATTCTTAACACTGAAAAGTAAATTATTTCAGTCAGTTGGCTGAGCAGTTAGTGAATCGGGCTATTAATCAGGTTGTGAGTTTGAATCTGGCTGTGCCAACATGACGTTGTATCCGTGGGCAAGGCACTTCACCCTACTTGCCTCAGGGGGAATGCTCCTTTTAATAACTGTATGTCGCTCTGGATAAGAGCGTCTGCTAAATGACTAAATGTAAATTTCAGAATGAGCGACCCAGTTCAGAGAGAGCTCTCCTCTTAACCCTCCAGGTGACCGGGGAGATCAACAGGAATGCATCATGGGAGGCCGAACTGTCGTTGATGAACCACCTGCCCGGGGCGCTGCTGAGGATCCTGGAGAAGGAGCCAGAGATCCTTGGAGCCGCAGACGTGCTGTACCTGACCCAGATGATGGAGCTGACAGCCACCGCCCCCGCTCTGCTAGCATCTGAAACTGGGGTTGCCATCGCCAGCAACTACCTGAAGCTGTCCAGCCTCCTCCTGGAGCCCGCTGTGGCCAGCAGATGGCTCGGTTTGACAGAAGATGGGGTGGGTGTTGGGGACAGGGTGGTGTTTTGGCTGGGTGTTGGGGACAGGGTGGTGTTTTGGCTGGGTGTTGGGGACAGGATGGTGTTTTGGCTGGGTGTTGGGGACAGGGTGGTGTTTTGGCTGGGTGTTGGGGACAGGGTGGTGTTTTGGCTGGGTGTTGGGGACAGGATGGTGTTTTG
Source organism: Protosalanx chinensis (assembly GCA_030340685.1). NCBI lineage: Eukaryota > Metazoa > Chordata > Actinopteri > Osmeriformes > Salangidae > Protosalanx > Protosalanx chinensis. The sequence continues at coordinate 889,731 of CM059340.1, forward strand.
GCTGGGTGTTGGGGACAGGGTGGTGTTTTGGCTGGGTGTTGGGGACAGGGTGGTGTTTTGGCTGGGTGTTGGGGACAGGGTGGTGTTTTGGCTGGGTGTTGGGGACAGGGTGGTGTTTTGGCTGGGTGTTGGGGACAGGGTGGTGTTTTGGCTGGGTGTTGGGGTCAGGATGGTGTTTTGGCTGGGTGTTGGGGATAGGATGGTGTTTTGGCTGGGTGTTGGGGACAGGGTGGTGTTTTGGCTGGGTGTTGGGGTCAGGGTGGTGTTTTGGCTGGGTGTTGGGGTCAGGATGGTGTTTTGGCTGGGTGTTGGGGTCAGGATGGTGTTTTGGCTGGGTGTTGGGGACAGGGTGGTGTTTTGGCTGGGTGTTGGGGACAGGATGGTGTTTTGGCTGGGTGTTGGGGACAGGGTGGTGTTTTGGCTGGGTGTTGGGGACAGGATGGTGTTTTGGCTGGGTGTCGGGGACAGGGTGGTGTTTTGGCTGGGTGTTGGGGACAGGGTGGTGTTTTGGCTGGGTGTTGGGGACAGGGTGGTGTTTTGGCTGGGTGTTGGGGACAGGGTGGTGTTTTGGCTGGGTGTTGGGGTCAGGTTGGTGTTTTGGCTGGGTGTTGGGGACAGGATGGTGTTTTGGCTGGGTGTTGGGGACAGGGTGGTGTTTTGGCTGGGTGTTGGGGACAGGGTGGTGTTTTGGCTGGGTGTTGGGGACAGGGTGGTGTTTTGGCTGGGTGTTGGGGACAGGGTGGTGTTTTGGCTGGGTGTTGGGGACAGGGTGGTGTTTTGGCTGGGTGTTGGGTCAGGATGGTGTTTTGGCTGGGTGTTAGGTCAGGATGGTGTTTTGGCTGGGTGTTGGGTCAGGATGGTGTTTTGGCTGGGTGTTGGGTCAGGATGGTGTTTTGGCTGGGTGTTGGGGACAGGATGGTGTTTTGGCTGGGTGTTGGGTCAGGATGGTGTTTTGGCTGGGTGTTAGGTCAGGATGGTGTTTTGGCTGGGTGTTGGGTCAGGATGGTGTTTTGGCTGGGTGTTGGGTCAGGATGGTGTTTTGGCTGGGTGTTGGGTCAGGATGGTGTTTTGGCTGGGTGTTAGGTCAGGATGGTGTTTTGGCTGGGTGTTAGGTCAGGATGGTGTTTTGGCTGGGTGTTAGGTCAGGAGGGTGTTTTGGCTGGGTGTTGGGGACAGGATGGTGTTTTGGCTGGGTGTTGGGGACAGGATGGTGTTTTGGCTGGGTGTTGGGGACAGGATGGTGTTTTGGCGGGGTGTTGGGGTCAGGATAGTGTTTTGGCTGGGTGTTGGGGACAGGGTGGTGTTTTGGCTGGGGTGTTAGGTCAGGATGGTGTTTTGGCTGGGTGTTGGGTCAGGATGGTGTTTTGGCTGGGTGTTGGGTCAGGATGGTGTTTTGGCTGGGTGTTATATCAGGATGGTGTTTTGGCTGGGTGTTGGGGTCAGGATGGTGTTTTGGCTGGGTGTTGTGGTCAGGATGGTGTTTTGGCTGGGTGTTATGTCAGGATGGTGTTTTGGCTGGGTGTTGTGGTCAGGATGGTGTTTTGGCTGGGTGTTATGTCAGGATGGTGTTTTGGCTGGGTGTTGGGTCAGGATGGTGTTTTGGCTGGGTGTTATGTCAGGATGGTGTTTTGGCTGGGTGTTGGGTCAGGATGGTGTTTTGGCTGGGTGTTATGTCAGGATGGTGTTTTGGCTGGGTGTTGGGTCAGGATGGTGTTTTGGCTGGGTGTTGGGGACAGGATGGTGTTTTGGTTGGGGAGGGGTTCTGATTGTACATGTTTTCATCCTGTGCTTAGACCGCTGTTGGTCCATTTACGGTCGTGGAGAGTATCGACAAGCTAATGGCGGCGTTAGCTGATGTGCTGGCTCTGAAGAGAGAAAGCTTCACGCTGTCCATGAAAAACATAGGTAACGTCTATTTGCGTTTGCTACATGGAAATGTTGATCATTTGAGCTCATCGCTGTCGACGATCGTCGTTCTCACGCGTCTTTTTGCACCCCCAGACGTACACATGGAGACCCGAAAGTTGTCCCAGATGAGCTGTAGCTGTGTGTTCAAACCTCCTGGGTACGACCTGGGCAGAGGGAGAAGCCAGGATGAGCTCCTCATCCCGGATATCGAGGTCCAGAGGCTGCACTCCCTCGGTAACGCACACACACACAACCACACACACACACAACCACACACACGTACATACGGACACACACTAATACGCACATAAACATGATCAAGCAAGCATGATATGCACAAGCCAGAAAGTGAGCATAGATCTCAAATAGGGGAGTTGTGTGGCGCAGTCGGTTAGGAAGTTGGTACCCTGAAGGTACCCAGTTCAAGTCCAGGCTGTGCCAACATAACGTTGTGTTCTTGGGAAAGCCACTTCACCCTACTTGCCTCAGGGGGGGAATGTCCCTGTACTTGCTTTAAGTCTCTCTGGATAAGAGAGTCTGATAAATGACTAAATAGATAGTTTGTTTCCCTCCTGCAGGTTACACAGAGCTGATGTTCATCCATACTTACTACAGTCACCTGATGGAGATCAAGTCTGGAGCGGAATGTTCCGCAGGTCCTGGTTCATCACTGAATCACGCCAAAAGGTCAGAGACCGGCGGACATCGACGCTCGTTGGAAAATGTCACTTTCTAACACGAAGCAGGTTGACTTTGACCGCCCTTCCTCCAGTTCTTCCTCTGGATGTTTGGTCAGCGCCGTCATATCAGCGTCCGTCCGAGACTCATCCAAGGGCCGCGCCATTCCGGTGGCCGTGCAGTACACCCTCTCGTCCTCTCACGTGGTACAGTCCACTCCTACAACATACACACAGCGGGCCGGTTGATTACTCACATGCACAGGGGGCGGGGGTGGCTAGACTGATGTGAGATATCGGCTAACATGTTCTTGGGGTGTTTTATGAACTTGTATTCTGTCAGACTTTGAGAGTTGGCGTCGGGCGTTCGGGGTCATTTTTCCCTGGACTTTCTCCCTCTGTTGATTTTGGCCCGGAGCTTTCTGGCGGGAGAGAAAAACTTCTGTGTCTTTTCCAGGTGGGGAACGCTCCAGCGATCAGACCTGTGTGCGCCTTCTGGAACTTCAGCCTGATGTAAGTACGACGACGGAAAGACTCGCTGTCGGATCACGTGATCGTTCATGACAGCGACTCATGTTTTGTTCCCTGGTTCTCTCGGAGCAGGACAGGCTATCCGGACGGTTGGTCCAATGAGGGCTGCGGGGTGACGTACGCCGGCTCTGATGCAACGTCCTGTTCATGTAATCACACCACAAACTTTGCAGTGTTGATGAATTACATCGAAGCTAAGGTAACAGCTAACACAGTTTTTTTGTGAAGTGTTGTATTGATACAATCAAGGGAAAATGAAGAAAATTGCAACAAAAAAGATTTCATAGGAAAGAGAATTTGTTATAATTTATTTATTGCTATGATTAGACACACATTGAAAGTAATTTTGAATCTTTTTAAGCTTAGCATCTACTTAAACTGTACTTAAACACACATTCTGAATGATATTAGTGATGGATATTCCTCAAAACAAATCGAACATCAACATCATTCTGATGTATATACCCTGTGCAGTATTTCATCTATTGTCCAATAGATGGCGCTCTAAGTTTGTAAATCAGGATGTTCCAGCATTAGCCAGTCTCAACAGTACTAAAACTCACTGGCTCAGCCGACACTGAAACATTAGTTTAGCTCAGTAGAACTGAACAGTTTGCAAGATACACTACAGTTGTTTGTTTTTACAATGTTGCGACTGTATGTGTATTTGTATCATTTAGTGTGTACTTGTGTGTGTGTGTGTGTGTGTGCGTGGGCGTGACTGTCGATGTTCCCCTCTTTGTGTGTCTGTGCATGTTTGTATCTAAACATGACATCCATGTGCTGTGTGTACACACTGCGTGTTGGTTCCGTGTGTGTGTGTGTGTTCATCTCTTCCCAGTGGAGTCCTGAAGAGGAGCTCATTTTGACCAAGCTGACGTTTATCGGTTCTGGAGCGTCGTTGTGTGCTCTGGTGGTGACCTTCATGCTGTTCACCGTGCTAGAGTGAGTGACACTCTGGGCTGTCTCCCCCACATCCCCCCCACATCCCCCTCACATCCCCCCCACATCCCCCCCACATCCCCCTCACATCCCCCTCACATCTCCCTCACATCCCCCCCACATCCCCCTCACATCCCCCCCACATCCCCCTCACATCCCCCCCACATCCCCCCCACATCCCCCTCACATCCCCCTCACATCTCCCTCACATCCCCCCCACATCCCCCTCACATCCCCCCCACATCCCCCTCACATCCCCCCCACATCCCCCTCACATCTCCCTCACGACTCCCCCTCACATCTCCCTCACATCTCCCCCTCACATCTACCTCATATCTCCCCTCTTATCTCCCTCACATCTCCCCCACTTCTCCCTCACATCTCCCCCTCATATCTCCCTCACATCTACCTCATATCTCCCCTCTTATCTACCTCACATCTCCCCCACTTCTCCCTCACATCTCCCCCTCATATCTCCCTCACATCTACCTCATATCTCCCCTCTTATCTACCTCACATCTCCCCCACTTCTCCCTCACATCTCCCCCTCATATCTCCCTCACATCTACCTCATATCTCCCCTCTTATCTACCTCACATCTCCCCCACTTCTCCCTCACATCTCCCCCTCATATCTCCCTCACATCTACCTCATATCTCCCCTCTTATCTACCTCACATCTCCCTCACTTCTCCCTCACATCTCTTTCAGTTTACACTTGCATCATTTAGCCATTCATCGCAAAAAGAAAAAAAATGTCCAGTTAGCATCTCTGCCCCCCAGCTTCAGTGAATTAATTGGTAGGAGATGTGAGGCAGGTTGAAAGGCATCTTGTCAGCTTGGGGTCAATCCCATTCTGGTTTGGTCCTTTAGTCCCTCAGGCCCCGGGTGTTTAAAGACAGAATCAGTATTGACTACTTCTAACCTGGTAATTACTTGTACCATCAACCCCCAAGCCCCCTATACAAACACACACACACTCTCACACTCACACACACACACAAGCGCACACTCGCATTTCTCAAGCCTCCTCTGAAGGTTTAAGGGGGCATTACAGTGATGTTAATTAACAGTTAGGGTCACCGAGGGACGGCCCAATCAGACGTTTGTTGGGATTGACTGGCGGATTTACGAGGGCCCCAGACACACACCAAACACAAGCGACACACACACACACACACACACATGCAGAGTCAGACGGAAGGACCGGGACGACACACACATTCACAGAAGCGGATTGAATGTGGGTTGATAAACATACATTCTGTCGGAAGGTTTTCCAGACTGATCCAGAGCGATGGATGTGAATCCTCTAAGCATTTCCAGCTAACACCCTGCAAATCCCATCACTGCTTCATTCGTTAAAAGAAAACCACTCATATATTCAGGAATTACACAGCAGAAGGGATCTTTTCTGGAGAAAAATAACATGTTTTTGTCAGCTGACATCATACGATATACGGGAGCCATGTGGCTGAGCGGTTAGGTAGTCGGGCTAGTTATCAGAAGGTTCCTTGTTCAAATCCTGGCTGTGCCAACATGACGTTGTGTCCTTGGGCAAGGCACTTCACCCTACTCTCCTCAGGGGGGAATGTCCCTGTACTTACTGTGAGTCACTCTGGATAAGAGCGTCTGATAAATGACTAAATGTGAATTTATCATGTCTTATTTCATCAACACCATGTCAACACGATCTTATTCTTTAAAACGTATGTATAAACATCTTTAAATTATTTATAAATCCATCACCTGTTTAAGTTTTGGTTTCATTTTTTCATTATTTGCATTAACCTGCCACACTAAATTCATTGTGTGAATTAACATGGCAAATAAAACCAATTATGATTATCTTATTTGGATTAATAATCGTATTCAATGATGTATGTTGCCACAGCATCCCCAAGTCTGACCGGACATCCATCCACAAGAACCTGTTCCTCTCCCTAACCTGTGCCCAGGTCACTCTGCTCTGCAGCGGCTCGGCCGTCAACAACAAGGTGGGAACCTCCAGAAATGGAGACCAGTGGTTCTCAGTTCCGGTCCTCAGGGCCCCACTGTCCTGCATGTTTTAGATGTTTCCCTGGTCCTCAGGGCCTCACTGTCCTGCATGTTTTAGATGTTTCCCTGGTCCTCAGGGCCCACTGTCCTGCATGTTCTAGATGTTTCCCTGGTCCTCAGGGCCCCACTGTCCTGCATGTTTTAGATGTTTCCCTGGTCCTCAGGGCCCCACTGTCCTGCATGTTCTAGATGTTTCCCTGGTCCTCAGGGCCCCCCACTGTCCTGCATGTTTTAGATGTTTCCCTGGTCCTCAGGGCCCACTGTCCTGCATGTTCTAGATGTTTCCCTGGTCCTCAGGACCTACTGTCCTGCATGTTTTAGATGTTTCCCTGGTCCTCAGGGCCCCACTGTCCTGCATGTTTTAGATGTTTCCCTGGTCCTCAGGGCCCCACTGTCCTGCATGTTCTAGATGTTTCCCTGGTCCTCAGGGCCCCACTGTCCTGCATGTTCTAGATGTTTCCCTGGTCCTCAGGGCCCCACTGTCCTGCATGTTTTAGATGTTTCCCTGGTCCTCAGGGCCCCACTGTCCTGCATGTTTTAGATGTTTCCCTGGTCCTCAGGGCCCCACTGTCCTGCATGTTCTAGATGGTTCCCTGGTCCTCAGGGTCCCACTGTCCTGCATGTTCTAGATGTTTCCCTGGTCCTCAGGGGCCCCACTGTCCTGCATGTTCTAGATGTTTCCCTGGTCCTCAGGGCCCCACTGTCCTGCATGTTCTAGATGTTTCCCTGGTCTTCAGGGTCCCACTGTCCTGCATGTTCTAGATGTTTCCCCCTTCCAACGCACCTGATTCAAATAAATGGTCATTGTCAGGCTTCTGCTGAGCTTCATAAGGATCCATACATTTGAATCAGGTGTGTTGGAGCAGGGAAACATCTAAAACATGCAGTGGGGCCCTGAGGACCAGTGCTGTAGACTGACAATGACTTCTGGATGCCAGTCCTAAAGGCCTGATCTGTCCAGATGACTTACCTGACTTACTTTCCACAACACCCCTGGACGAATGAGGGTCTTACACTGACCCCTATAACACTGTTATCAACACCAGACTCAATCCAATCTCTTGGTGTTTAATCTGGCCCGAAATCCTGTTCTTTACCTTTTAAATATAGATAAATATAATAATATAATAAATATATAAGTAAATATATATAGCCATGTGGCTGAATGGTTTTGGGAATATGGTGTTGTGTTCCTGGGCAAGGCACTTCACCCTACTTGCCTCAGGGGGGAATGTCCCTGTACTTACAGTCCAAGTGACTGGATAAAAGCGTCTGCTAAATGTCTAAATGTAAACATATCTGATATACAGGGACATTCCCCCTTAGGTAAGTAGGGTGAATTGCCTTGCCCAAAGACACAATGTCATGTTGGCACAGCCAGGATTCGAACCAGGGACCTGCTGATTACTATTCCGACACCCTAATCGACAGCGCCACGCGACTCAATTAATTCAACTTCAGACCTGTTTACCTTTGCCCTTTTGTTGCTGCCTCCGACCCCTGACCCTGTACCTCCCCCTCTCCCTCCACCAGGTGGCGTGCACCCTGGTGGCTGCCCTCCTCCACCTCTTCTTCATGGCCTCCTTCAGCTGGATGCTGGTGGAGGGTCTGCTGCTCTGGAGCAAGGTGGTGACGGTGAACCTGAGTGAGGACAGGCACATGAAGTTCTACTACTTAATCGGCTGGGGTAGGGCGCAACAGAACCGCTCTATTATCATCAAATTATCCTTTATTTGTCCCGCAGTGGGGAAACTGCAGTTGGCAACAGCAAGATACAGAACAGTACTCAAAAGTAACAATTTAAAATATACAAGATACAGGGAAGAAAGCATATAATACATTTATAAATACACTACCTGTCAAAAGTTGGGGCCCGTTGTCCCATCGTGTGTCCAAACCTTTGACCTCTAGCGTATGAAGTCGTGCTCTCTCTCCTAACGGCGCACTGCGACCCTGTGCAGCCACAGAGCTAAGGGAGGTGTCGCTCTCGTGTTTTGGGGAGGACGCGGAGGCAGTGTTCTGCTAGGCCCGCCTGAACCTTGGCGACAACTTTGTGTAAAACTCTGTGGGTGAATTGGAAAGTTCTGTTGGCCAACATCTCTATATTTTCCTCCCTTCTCTCTCTTTCATTTTCTCTCTGTTCATTTTCTGTCTCTCTCCTCTCGCTCTCCTCTCACGCTCCCTCTCCCTCTCTGTTTCTCTCCGTCCTCCTCCCCTCCCTCTCTCCTCCTCTTCCCCAGGTCTCCCAGTGCTGATAGTCACCATCACGCTGGCCTCAGCCTCTGGGAACTACGCTGCAGACGGTCACTGCTGGCTGAGCGTCCAGAACGGCGTCGTCTGGGGCTTCGCCGGCCCGGTCATCTTCATCATCATGGTCAGAGTCCCGTGGGGGCAGGATTGACTTTGTCTGGGGGGGGGGGGGGGGTGGTGAGGGGGCGAGGGGGCAGGGGGGGGGGGTGAGGGGGCAGGGGGGTGGATTAACAATCATCTTCTCTGTTTTGCATTCAAAATAAAGTTTAGGGGAATTTGGGGGATAGGGGGGTGGGAGACATACAGCATGTTTTTATTTTGGGGGGAAACACATCCCCACGCCAATACAGATCCCAGTTTGTGGCAATACAAAGAAAACTCGCAGGGCATCTCCAGTTTCATCAACATTCTCTCCCCGCAGCAACCGTGGGGTTATTGGTTTCAGGGGGAAAGATTGTTCTTCAGGAAAGTTTCAATATCGTCGTCTTTCTCGTCCTCGCTTTTTTTTCTGTGGTCCAGGTGAACATCATGGTCTTGACCAGGGTGGTGATCATCACTCTGTCCACAGCCAAGAGACGGTCCATCATGATGGCTCTGGGCTGCAGTCCTGTAGAGCAGGCCTACGAACAGATCCGGTAACTATCACAGGGGGACATTACAGGACAGACATGTAGACAGGCTAGTTTCAAGTGAAACTAGGGTTGTAATACATATTACATTTACATGTAGCAGACACCCTTATCCAGATCGATTTACAGCAAGTGCAGGGACATTCCCCCTGAGGCAAGTAGGGTGAAGTGCCTTGCCCAAGGACACAACGTCATGTAGCCACAGCTGGGAATCGAACTCGCAACCTTCCAATCCCTAGCCCAACGCCTTAACCGCTGAGCCACATGACTCGTAAGACTAACTCGTAAGACTAACATAAGACAGACGCTAAGTTAGACTCCTCCCAGAGGGAAGAGTTTACACAGCACAGAGCAGCAGAAATATCTGAGTTCTCAGACCATTTTCTCTGATTGAGAATGACGTCCAGATGGCAGCCGAAACGTCTTGATTTAGAAAACATTATTCAGATGACTGCGTCTAAAACCTTTTCTACAACACGACTCCACAGGGGGGCGCTACTTCTCCTTTGTAAACAACTGGAACGGCCAGATTGGAAGGGAAAGATGTTGTTTGCTCCAGATATCCGTTTTGGCTAAACTGCGTGCAAACTTTAACAGTCTATCAGTTTTGGGGTCGTCGCTATTCGAAATTGGCTTTTTTCACAAATTTCCCTGCCTCATATTTTTGGCTCGTTAAAAAGGAACCGACTGCAAATACATTTACGTTTTTTGCGTATTGCTTGAACACTTTTTGCCTTCAGCTCATCTTTCTAAAACGTTGTAGAGACATCTTTCTACACACAAGACGCTGGCACACAAACCATTCACATCTAGGCCAAATTAAAACTGCTATCAAAACCTCACAATCCTTCGTCAAAATGCCACTTTGATGACAGAATCATCCACACTTGCATCAAATGAAGACACTTTCAGATTAGGAGCACCACACTAGTGTACCTTAGATAAAACACAACAGTCTTTGTGTTTCTCTTGTCATACTTTCAGACACTCTTCTGCAAACCTCAAAAGTATGATTTCACTAGTAATGAAACAAGGTTTTTCATCATTCTGGAATAAAGAAAAATGGAATCACAGCTCATCAAATTGAGCGACAAAATTAATTTACAGTGAAAAAAGGGTAAAGGGCTATTGGGGAAATTGTGTGTGTGTGTGTATCGATGCTCCGGAGTAGTGACTGAGGTTAGGATGGACTCTCTGTCTTTGTCCTCTTCCATGTCCGACTCCTCTCTCTTTGTCCTCGTCCTCATCTCTGACTCCTCTCTCTCTCTCTGTCCTCTTCTCTGCCTCCTCTCTCTTTGTCCTGCTCTTACTCTGACTCATTGCCTCCATACTTAAAAAGTTATCCAAATGGCTCAACTGAGGCCTATTTGTGATTGGTTGTGCAGCACTTTGGTTTAAGGTCTGGTTACACGGTTCAAGGTGTAGCAACAACAGGTTGATGTGTTACTTTGGTCAAATCATGCGTCTACAGTGTTCAAGCAACAGGCAGAAAGAAAACTGTCATAAACTGATACCCCAAGGGGTGTTTACGTTAGAACAGTGGAAATCATTTACACTCCTCCGTGTTTATTTCTGCCACCGAATCACAAGGGTCCACAGTGCACCTCTGTGGAGGGATATCAATGTAGGCCTTGACGGTTAGTCGGCCCCGGGAGGTGATGGCACAGCAGCACCAGTGGAAATTCAAACACATTCCTCCGCTAAACAAACTAGACCCTGGCCCCCATCTTCCTCAGCTGGGGCGGTTTAGCGGTCGTTTGCACGGGAAGGTAATTCCGTACTAAAACAGAATTAAGATGGATTTAGGGTGGAAATTGTCACTGTAAACCTTAGCGGCGGTCCTTGTTGTGCTTGGATTGACCGGCCTGCCAACCTGAATCATTTGGCTCAGAGGATGGCAGCTAATGCTGACACAACTTCATTCCAGAGAGGAAGAGAGGGAAGAGAGAGCGACTCGCATTCACTGGAGATCTGGAGTCTGCACTTGATTGTGCCTGATTGGTGAGGGGAGGTATGAGTGAATGTATAATCCTGTTTTGTAAGTGTCTCTCTCTCTGTGTGTGTGTGTGTGTGTGTGTGTGTGTGTGTGTGTGTGTAGGGCTGCGGTGAAAGCTGTGTTAGTGTTGCTGCCCATCCTAGGCTTGACTTGGCTCTGTGGCGTGCTGGTCCCCTTCTCAATCATCATGGCTTACATCTTCATCCTGCTCAACTCTCTACAGGTACGTGGCTTACAGACCGCCTGGAAACACACACTCACACACACACACATACACATACACACTCACACGCACACCCACACGCTCACACACACACTCATACAGAGACCCAGACACACACACACACTCATACACTCACACACACACACACCCACACACACACACACCCACACATGGAGCCACACACACACACTCACACACTCACACTAACACACACACTCACACCCACACATGGACCCACACACACACACACTCACACACACACACACACACACACACACATGGACACACACACACACACACCCAGACACACACACACTCTCAGGCACATTAAATCTTTCCCCTTGATTTATTTTCTTATGTCTCCATGGATTATTCTTTCTCCCTCACCCTTTTCCTTATTATCAGTTATTTTCCTTAATGCACCCAACTTTTCATGTGTTATTCATGGACAGACAGTATATTTTGGGAAGTCCTTCAGTGGACCAGGTATTCTGACATTTCGGTGAAGACCGGAGCAAATATCAAGTAAAGCGAGGAAGGTTAAAAATGTTGATCAGTCGATTTATATTTATATATAAACCTAATTACTTTTGCAGCTGCTGAACTTTCTACTCAGCACAAAAATTCATTAATGCTGGACGTAGAGGAAAAAAGCATCTTCAAAATTCTTCTTATCAATGACATCTTATATATATATAATGTGTATATACTGTATATGGATATATAATGTATATAAAGACAGTAACCACTGTCGGTACATATATATTTATATATCTATACACAAATACACTCTATATATACTCTATATATATCCAGAACACTGATGGAATTTTGTAAAATTTAAAAGAATCAATAAATCTGCAAGACGAAAATCCTTCATTAAATTTCCTTCATAAGGAAAATCTTTTACTATTATACATGGTGTTTGTCTTTCAGTTACTAAGGGCACTGACAAACTCAAGGTTTATTTTTGTCAGTGACAAAAGGTTGGGCTGAAATTGCTTTTAAATATGGGATGTTTGGCGTCAGTGGAAGTGTTTGCATGTTGTTGAAAACATGAATTTAGAAGATGCCTTTTCACTCTGCATCCAGCAGTTATACATGTTTGTGTGGGTACAAAGATGAAAATTTTCCGCTGGAAATGTAATTAGCTTGCTTGTTATGTGCAGATGCTACGATAGCTAGTTATTTCCTGGAATCGATTTTCAACAAATGCAACATAGTGGAAAAAGGGACGTCACTTAAACACTCTTCGTTCAAACTCTTTGGTTTTTGTTGTTGAACAAAAGATCTGTAACCAATGACGAACTTGTACGTAAACATTCCATCGAAACGTAACTTGATTTCTCTGTCTTGGGAGGATGGAGAGAGAGAGAATGTGAGAACGCTGCATCCGTCCTCTCACGCTCCTCTGCTTGCAGATCCTCCATGGCAATTTGGAGTAATCTTCAATCAGCTGTGTGTATAATTGAGCTGTATATTTCATAAGGAATCAATAGAGATTTAGCCTCAACCGGATCATTAAGAAATCACTTCTTTATAAATAGTTAGTTTTCTCTCGCGTCTGATCTTTATTTTTATACATCAGCTATAATGAACGCAGAGCTTTTTATTAATGTTGTAGAGATCAAATCACAGAGGTGGACAGGATGGTGGAGAATGGAAACAGATGGAAAACAGGCTTATAAATGGGATTCATGTTTCTTAGCTGTTTGGAACACGATTGTCATATTTGGCACCCCTCACACCCCTCCATAATACCTCCATCATAGACAGACATGGTTTAAGCACTGTCCTCCCCTCCTGAATCAGATTCACTCTTTCATCTTGTCCCCCCACAAAAAAAAAACAAAAAAACATTGTCCCATCCCATCGCAGAGTTCCAGTTTACTTGTATTTTACTGTTGAATAATGTCAAATCCAACCTCTTGGTTTACAAATACCAGAATATTTATATATAAAAAAACTGGCAGGTTATATCATTCATTGTATTTTCCCAGTGACTCCAGACAGTCCAGCAAGAAGGAGGGGGTGTGTGGGGGGGGTGGTCAGCCCAGCCCAGCACCTCCAACCCCCCGACCCCTTCTCTCAGTCTGAAGAGAAGTTAATGAAGCGACGGGGCCACTGTGGTGTCAGAGAGGGGGGGTGGGGGGTGGGGGGGGCAGCTCTGCGGTAACAGCCAGCTGCCACACCATAATAGCCGTTCTCTTAAAGACTCGTGTCACCAGGAGAATAGGAGACAGCACCCTGACCCCATCCCTGCTGGGGCTCCAGAGCTGTGTTAGTGACAGCACCCAGACCCCCCCCTGCTGGGGCTCCAGAGCTGTGTTACTGACAGCACCCAGACCCCCCCTGCTGGGGCTCCAGAGCTGTGTTACTGACAGCACCCAGACCCCCCCCTGCTGGGGCTCCAGAGCTGTGTTACTGACAGCACCCAGACCCCCCCCCTGCTGGGGCTCCAGAGCTGTGTTACTGACAGCACCCAGACCCCCCCTGCTGGGGCTCCAGAGCTGTGTTACTGACAGCACCCAGACCCCCCCCCCCCTGCTGGGGCTCCAGAGCTGTGTTACTGACAGCACCCAGACCCCCCCCCCCTGCTGGGGCTCCAGAGCTGTGTTACTGACAGCACCCAGACCCCCCCTGCTGGGGCTCCAGAGCTGTGTTACTGACAGCACCCAGACCCCCCCCCTGCTGGGGCTCCAGAGCTGTGTTACTGACAGCACCCAGACCCCCCCCTGCTGGGGCTCCAGAGCTGTGTTACTGACAGCACCCAGACCCCCCCTGCTGGGGCTCCAGAGCTGTGTTACTGACAGCACCCAGACCCCCCCCCTGCTGGGGCTCCAGAGCTGTGTTACTGACAGCACCCAGACCCCCAGTGTTTTTTCACCTGTGGCTGTTTGAAGTGGAGGAAGATGTGCCATGCTTGTTCAACGGTGCCGGAAATCGCAGGCTTATTGTCAGTGAGTCACTGCGATCCTGAGGATTTTAGCGCCGTGGAGCGGAAAAGGAAGCATTCTGGGGGTTTTCTGTGATGTTTTGAATTTGTACTGAGATCTTTGGCCTTTACCGATGGAACATGAATCCAGTGTCCAGTCAATTTAGAATGAATTCATGATTTCCAGACCTGTACGTTCTCCTTTTGCTCTCAGTCGTTTTGTCTCTCTCTCTCTCTCTCTCTTCATCATCCCTCTTAGTTGCTCTCTTCATCCTCAATTTCTCTCCCTCGTTCTTTTTCTGTCCCTCTTTTTTTTCTCTCTCACTCTCTCTCTCTCTCTCTCTCTCTCTCTCTCTCTTGCCCAAACATCTGTAAAAAAAAAACTATCAACGTTACAAAGGAGTTTTAGCTTATTTTGTTATCATTCTCACATATTCCGGAATATAACCAGATTAATAATAATATATAACATATATTCAACATTGAAAAGAGATCTTTCAGCTCAATTGACTTGAGCAATGACTCAATGATCATTTCTCATTAAAAAAAAAATACATGTTCAACATCAACCCAATCATAAAGATTTAGACCTGAAATAAATGAAAACACAAAACATTTAATTTGTACATTTAAACACTGTTAGTGTGACAGCAGTTTGGAGTTTCAAGGGTTTTATGTATTTTATTTGTGGCAATTGTTTTTCCAAAGCAACATAAAGCTTAAGTGGCTGGTCTTTACTGTTAAATCAATAAAACAGATAATGTTGACAAGCCTTTTCCATCCTCCGCCTCACACTACTCTGTGTGTGACAACATTGTTGGCAAACGTAGTTTTTTTTTCTTATGTTTTTTTTACAAATGAAACAGAAACTTTTAGACCAAATCAAATATTT
>CM059340.1:905270-920270 GCA_030340685.1 Protosalanx chinensis
GTCGCTCTGGATAAGAGCGTCTGATAAACGACTTCATGTAAAACGCATGCGTCTGAAATCCGACCGGTGGCATCCCATCATGCATCAGGGGTTAAAGGGCAGGCGGCCAACTAAGCTGCGTGTCAAATACCACCTAGAAAGTGTTCTCCCCAAGGTGGTCTCTAACTGCAGGCTTCATCCCAGAATATTCCGCATCAGAAGCAGGATTTTAGTTCTGCCCTCCGGAGATTTCAAGTATTTTTCGCTTTCGTTTATTTTTAAAATGTTCTGTCTTTCTCTCTCGCCCCTCCCCCCCCCTGCCCCCCCCCCCCCCCTCCACCACCTCCCCCCCGTGCAGATGCTCGCTGCTCGCAGCGACAAAGCTGAAATAAGAGCCCAGGCCGTCGAGAGAAATCCAATTAATGGAGGCCCCATTCACAGTGGTCTTTCTGAGCGCATCCCACTCTCTATTGTCCCGCCATCCCATAATGAGTGGAGGTCGAGTGGCGAGGGCTGAGGGGGGGGGCGGGGGTCATGGTGATTGGTTGGAGCGAAGGCATACAGCCTCGAATGCAATCTGGGCGCTGCGCTTTAGCGTCCACAATGGTGGACGACCTTCGTCCAAATGGGAATGGAACAGTGCGAGAGGCCTGACGACACTGGAGTGTCTGAACACGGATCAAGCGAGAGGAAATAAGCGGAGAAATCGCAGTTTTCGCGTATGGAGGAGCGACGCATGGACCGGGTTTGTTTACCAACAGCGATGGGCGGCCAGGCCCTGGTGCTGCCTTCATATTCTGCAACTGCCCTCCCTGTCCTCAAGAAGTTTCCCCCCTTCACCCTGAAATAAAGCAGCTTCGGTCAAGTTTGACCCTGTACCCTGCTGGGCACTAAAACTCGTGGCCAAGCTGCACGGGACTCCGAAAGATTTGTTTAATTCAATCAAGCACGTACAATTAATTAGTCTTAATGACTCATTGTGGGGGTGTGGGTGCAAAAAAACTAGTTTGGGGTCATTCTGGCTCCTGATGAAAGCAGTTAAAGAACTCACTGTGAACGAGAAGAGGACACAAGGACACACAGGTAAGGTGCAAATATAAATACCACCCAGATGTCTGATGTAGTGTGTTCATGCACCACAGAGCAGCCGAAATATCTGTGCTCTCAGACCATCCAGTCAAGTGGCTGAGCAGGGAGGGATTCAGGCTAGTAATCAGAAAGTTGCGAGTTTGAACCCCGGCTGTGCCAGCATGATGTTGTGTCCTTGGTCAAGGCACTTCACCCTACTTGCCTCAGGGGGGAATGTCCCTGTACTCTCTGGATCAGAACATCTGCTAAATGACTACATGTAAATGTATTTCTCTGATTGAAAATTACTTCTGGGTGCAAATGAAAACATCTTGATTTTGGAAACAGTGTCCAGATGAACATCTTTGAAACCTTTTCTCCTGGAACTCTCCTGGATGAAGGACAGTCTACACGGACTCGAGTCATCGTCCATCGGAGCGAACAGAACATCATGACTTCAGTCCCCCCCACCTGGGTCAGCCCCCCTGCTACCTTCAGGTCCTCAGCTCCAACCTTGTTACCCTCCAACGCTTCAGACCACCAAACCACAACAATCAAATGGTTTCCATCCCGGCTCTAAGGGTCCAGCTGAGATATCCATGCGATGGGCCAACGGTTTTTTTTTTCTCTCTCCAAGAGCCCTATTTATTACCCAGAGTGCTCGTGACCTCCGCATCACAACTCAGGCGCTGGGAGGCTCTTATTAGGACGGAGGAAGTCAATTCATTCATAAATACTTGAGGAGGTTTACAGTAAGGGATAGGGCTGGGGGGCCCGGTGGGGGGGGGGAGGGGGATCGATGGGTCCCATTAACCCAGCGCTCCCAGGTCAGACCGGACAGTGAACCGGAGTTCCTGACCTCTCTGTGGACAGTTGGTCAGTCTACCTCCAGACACAGTATTATTCCAGGAGTAGGAGAACACGGATCATTTTCCAGTTCGTCGTAGTCGTGAGTTACGGGCGAAGGAGTTGAACTGGGCTCAACACTCAAAGACGCTTCGCATTCCAGATCGAATAAACAAAAACACGAAAGAAACTAGCAAGGAAACAAAGATCCCGGTACACCCTGTGAGCGCCTGGCTGGAATGTTAGAAAGTTCTGGAAGTTTAGCGCGGGGGGGGGGGGGGGGGGGGGGGGGGCGGGGGGCAGTAAGACGGGAGAGCAAGAGTCTGAGACAAGAATGAACAGGAAGGTCAGAGGGCAGCGAGGCTGAGAGCCAAGTCCACTCCTGAGGTAGTTTGTGGCCAAACAGCAGAAAAGTGGCACCTTATTTTATTTATTTTTGCAGCTTCGATGGCCGACACAAGGTTGACCTGGACAGAAAGCTTGCATCGTAACAGTCAGCATTTCTAGAAGGGAATTTTCGGCTTCAAATCGAACTCACACGACACGGAGGTATCAGATGAAAATACGACAATAATAACGGATCTGTTCTCGGATTGAAAGGGTAGCAGGCACCGTAATGTATGGAATCGGCATATTGTGACCCATCAATAGGAACCCCCTAGAAAGCATGTTCCTATCAGGAAAGTTGTGCACTATAGGCTATTAAGTACACTTAGCATGACAAATTGATGGGAAGCCATCAGTGATGCAATGTCTCGTTGGACTAAAATATGAATGGACACTTCACCGTCTAGGAACTACAATAGAGAGTATTGGCCAGACTCACTAGTGTATCGAGCTGGATAATTGCAGCTGTTTGGCATTAATGTACAGGGGGGGGTGTAAGGAGGAGGGGGCTCAATTCAAATACGATGAGCTTACGAATGCAACGACAAAAACACAACCACAAGGTTAGGTTTGATTTTATTAATACTTTGGACTGAAATACCAAAGAAATGCGCACCTCTAAACATTTTGTGTCATGAATTCTGACTCAGAAGGAGGAAGAAGTGAATATGGATTCCTGATACTCCAGTTGTATGAATGAATGAATGAATGCCCTTTATTGTCATTATACAAATTGTACAACGAGATTTCGGAGACTTCTACCAAAACAGTGCCAGACGAACAGGTGCCAAAAACACATACAAATACATTATATCAATAAAAGCAGCAGCATCACTATAAGTAAAAATAAGTAAGTACACCATCTGACCTCCGTACTACACCAAAGTTCCTGACTCACACTAAGGAGGACAGGAACGTTCTAGAAGTTGGGTTAATAGCTATGGAGCGAGTGTGTGTCCACACACACACACACACACACACACACGCCAGCAAGTGCTTTTTGCGAGGGAACCAAACAGACAAGACAAGCAGGGTCCATTTGTCCTGCTCAGGGACCCCGGAGCAATCAGTCCGTCAGTAGGGATGGAGCGCGGCTAATTTCCCTCTCCTCCCCCCCCCTCCCCTCTCCTCCCCCCTTCCCCCCCCCCTCCCCTCTCCTCCCCCCTTCCCCGCCCCCCCTCCCCTGCAATCCCAAGACGGATGCTCGGGGTAATAAGGCTAATCAATAATACCCCCCTCCCCCCCCCCCCCGTTTTGTGTCCCTGGACATTATCAGCCATTTGTCATTTCCACGCCCCTCCCTCCCCGCCTCCCCCCCCCCCTTAATCCCAACTAGCCCCCTCCCCTCTCAACCCCCCCCCCCCACCTCCAGGATGTCCCCTCTTGTTTACTGTACGGACGACAAGCTTGCGCCACGCCGAGGTGCCCGCGGTGATGAACAGACGCGTCGCTGCTGTGACAGGTTACATATGCGCCCTGGTGTCACAATCTATACAGAGAAATTAATCAAGGAGGTCGTAACAATGACAACGAGCGCCCCCCCCCCCCCCCCCCCCCCCCCCCCCCCTCACCCACACACACGGTAACTTGTTGTAATTTGCCTTGTTTGATTTCTCCAGGGCCTTGGGGCCACTGTTGCAACGGTTTGTAATTAATTAGGCGTTGGAGGATCGGGAGGACGAGGAAAGATGGGGAGAACAAATAGGAGCAGCTTGCATTGTTTTGTTTTTGCGTCGTCACCTTAAGTCACCTCCTGGTAAACACAGTGTAACATGCCTTAAACACAGTGTAACTGTACCTTAAACACAGTGTAACATACCTTAAACACAGTGTAACATACCTTAAACACAGTGTAACCGTACCTTAAACACAGTGTAACATACCTTAAACACAGTGTAACATACCTTAAACACAGTGTAACTGTACCTTAAACACAGTGTAACATACCTTAAACACAGTGTAACATACCTTAAACACAGTGTAACATACCTTAAACACAGTGTAACATACCTTAAACACAGTGTAACTGTACCTTAAACACAGTGTAACATACCTTAAACACAGTGTAACATACCTTAAACACAGTGTAACATACCTTAAACACAGTGTAACATACCTTAAACACAGTGTAACATACCTTAAACACACAGTGTAACATACCTTAAACACAGTGTAACATACCTTAAACACAGTGTAACATACCTTAAACACAGTGTAACCGTACCTTAAACACAGTGTAACCTACCTTAAACACAGTGTAACATACCTTAAACACAGTGTAACATACCTTAAACACAGTGTAAACATACCTTAAACACAGTGTAACATACCTTAAACACAGTGTAACATACCTTAAACACAGTGTAACATACCTTAAACACAGTGTAACCATACCTTAAACACAGTGTAACATACCTTAAACACAGTGTAACCATACCTTAAACACAGTGTAACATACCTTAAACACAGTGTAACATACCTTAAACACAGTGTAACCATACCTTAAACACAGTGTAACATACCTTAAACACAGTGTAACCATACCTTAAACACAGTGTAACATACCTTAAACACAGTGTAACCATACCTTAAACACAGTGTAACATACCTTAAACACAGTGTAACATACCTTAAACACAGTGTAACATACCTTAAACACAGTGTAACCATACCTTAAACACAGTGTAACATACCTTAAACACAGTGTAACATACCTTAAACACAGTGTAACCATACCTTAAACACAGTGTAACATACCTTAAACACAGTGTAACCATACTTAAACACAGTGTAACATACCTTAAACACAGTGTAACATACCTTAAACACAGTGTAACATACCTTAAACACAGTGTAACCATACCTTAAACACAGTGTAACATACCTTAAACACAGTGTAACATACCTTAAACACAGTGTAACATACCTTAAACACAGTGTAACATACCTTAAACACAGTGTAACCATACCTTAAACACAGTGTAACATACCTTAAACACAGTGTAACATACCTTAAACACAGTGTAACATACCTTAAACACAGTGTAACATACCTTAAACACAGTGTAACCATACCTTAAACACAGTGTAACATACCTTAAACACAGTGTAACATACCTTAAACACAGTGTAACCATACCTTAAACACAGTGTAACCATACCTTAAACACAGTGTAACATACCTTAAACACAGTGTAACATACCTTAAACACAGTGTAACATACCTTAAACACAGTGTAACCATACCTTAAACACAGTGTAACATACCTTAAACACAGTGTAACATACCTTAAACACAGTGTAACATACCTTAAACACAGTGTAACATACCTTAAACACAGTGTAACCATACCTTAAACACAGTGTAACATACCTTAAACACAGTGTAACATACCTTAAACACAGTGTAACATACCTTAAACACAGTGTAACATACCTTAAACACAGTGTAACCATACCTTAAACACAGTGTAACATACCTTAAACACAGTGTAACCATACCTTAAACACAGTGTAACATACCTTAAACACAGTGTAACATACCTTAAACACAGTGTAACCATACCTTAAACACAGTGTAACATACCTTAAACACAGTGTAACCATACCTTAAACACAGTGTAACATACCTTAAACACAGTGTAACCATACCTTAAACACAGTGTAACATACCTTAAACACAGTGTAACATACCTTAAACACAGTGTAACATACCTTAAACACAGTGTAACCATACCTTAAACACAGTGTAACATACCTTAAACACAGTGTAACATACCTTAAACACAGTGTAACCATACCTTAAACACAGTGTAACATACCTTAAACACAGTGTAACATACCTTAAACACAGTGTAACATACCTTAAACACAGTGTAACATACCTTAAACACAGTGTAACCATACCTTAAACACAGTGTAACATACCTTAAACACAGTGTAACATACCTTAAACACAGTGTAACATACCTTAAACACAGTGTAACATACCTTAAACACAGTGTAACATACCTTAAACACAGTGTAACATACCTTAAACACAGTGTAACATACCTTAAACACAGTGTAACATACCTTAAACACAGTGTAACCATACCTTAAACACAGTGTAACATACCTTAAACACAGTGTAACATACCTTAAACACAGTGTAACATACCTTAAACACAGTGTAACCATACCTTAAACACAGTGTAACATACCTTAAACACAGTGTAACCATACCTTAAACACAGTGTAACATACCTTAAACACAGTGTAACATACCTTAAACACAGTGTAACATACCTTAAACACAGTGTAACCATACCTTAAACACAGTGTAACATACCTTAAACACAGTGTAACCATACCTTAAACACAGTGTAACATACCTTAAACACAGTGTAACATACCTTAAACACAGTGTAACATACCTTAAACACAGTGTAACATACCTTAAACACAGTGTAACATACCTTAAACACAGTGTAACATACCTTAAACACAGTGTAACATACCTTAAACACAGTGTAACCATACCTTAAACACAGTGTAACATACCTTAAACACAGTGTAACATACCTTAAACACAGTGTAACCATACCTTAAACACAGTGTAACATACCTTAAACACAGTGTAACCATACCTTAAACACAGTGTAACATACCTTAAACACAGTGTAACATACCTTAAACACAGTGTAACATACCTTAAACACAGTGTAACATACCTTAAACACAGTGTAACATACCTTAAACACAGTGTAACATACCTTAAACACAGTGTAACATACCTTAAACACAGTGTAACCATACCTTAAACACAGTGTAACATACCTTAAACACAGTGTAACATACCTTAAACACAGTGTAACATACCTTAAACACAGTGTAACATACCTTAAACACAGTGTAACATACCTTAAACACAGTGTAACATACCTTAAACACAGTGTAACATACCTTAAACACAGTGTAACATACCTTAAACACAGTGTAACCATACCTTAAACACAGTGTAACATACCTTAAACACAGTGTAACATACCTTAAACACAGTGTAACATACCTTAAACACAGTGTAACATACCTTAAACACAGTGTAACATACCTTAAACACAGTGTAACATACCTTAAACACAGTGTAACCATACCTTAAACCAAGCGCTGCTTTGCACTTCAGTCGCAATTCACTTCACTCTATTTCATCCATAAAACACTTCGTTCATGAATTAAATCTGAAAGGTTTCGTTTGGAAAACATTGATTGAAAACAATCAGACACACCTGAATACACTGATCACCAATCAGCCAATCACAAATAGGCCTCAGTTGATCCATTTGGAGAACTTTGTAAGCACGGAGGCAATGAGAATCAGAGCAGGACAAAGAGAGCGGAGTCAGACACACATACACACACACAAACACACACATACACACACACACACACATACACGCACATACACACACACACAAAACAAGTTTATGTTTTTTCCCCCCAATAGCCCTTTACCCTTTTTCTTAATTTTGTTTTGTTGCTCAATTTGATGAGCTGTGATTCTATTTTTCTTATTTCTGTAATAATGTTTGTTTATTGCAACCCAAAAAACTTGCTTGCTGAAATTATACTTTTGAGGTTTGCAGAAGAGTGTCGAAAGTATGACAAGAGAAACACAAAGACTGTTGTGTTTTATCTAAGGTACACTAGTGTGGTGCTCCTAATCTGAAAGTGTCTTCATTTGATGCAAGTGTGGATGATTTAGTCATCAAGGATCAAGGATTGTTAAAGATAAAGATTATGGAATAAAACATAATTCATAATTTTTCAATACATTTGCATAGTTATGAATAAGGAAAATGTGTGTTCTTCATTCAGTCCCATTTCCGATTTTTTGCATCTATGCAAATGTATAATAATTTCAGTGTAACACACAAACAATCTAAATCCTGAATCAAGAATGTCACCCAAACTCCAAACAGTGAAAATGTCATCTCTTTAGTCTTCATGATAGCTGAACTACTTTACATAAATTCAGAACATTTCATATTCAGTATCAAAATACCATAACTCCAAACTCAGTCCCATTAAATACTTCAATCAAAATTGACAGAAAGACAATTAGTGACCTCAGTTTATGGTTCACAAGAAAAAGAAAAAAGAAAAGTTATATTTAATTACATGTATTCATTTATCAGATGCTTTTATCCAAAGCGACTTCCAAGAGAGAGGCTTTACAAAAGAGCATCGGTCACTGATCATAAAAACAAGATAGACCCAAACATGGCAGGTAGTCAGATTATGAAACATACATGAGTGAAACCAAACAAGTGCCAAAGAGAAGGACCACAATTCAGTTAAACGAGTTACAATTAAACAACATGAACCTCAAAAACTGCAGGAATGTACCTGTAGGAAAGCACGTCATAATAATAATAATACACACCTCACGGAGAGTACAAGAATGACTAATTGGTTACAGCTGACCAACGAGAGCAACAAGTCCCTCAATAAGAGTCCTTGTGATCTGAAACTACTGGGTCCAGTACACCAGTACACCGTTCCAAGTTTCAACAAAGTGAGAGTGGCTTCTTCCAGGGCGTCACGCCTCGTCCTGCTGACAGCCACTTACCTGAAACCTGCCTTTAGGGTGACCCGGGGTCAGGTCAGTGACAGGTGGGTCAACCTGACCTCAGGCGGGTCAACAGGTGAAGAGGCCTTGCTTTGATTTCCCCTCGTCCCCCCCCCCCCCTGGGGGCTTCCGGGATTGGCTGCGGGGCTGGACGACTCTCTGAGGGGCGGGAGGTCGACGGGGTGACACCATTGTTTGTCGTCCCCCCTCTTCCCCCCCCATCATGATACTGCGCCCCTGACGATACGTCCTCCTCTGATGGAGAGCTCATTCGTCGCTGGCCGTCCGGGGACTTAACGATAGCTAACGACGCTACCGATAGTTAGGCTGAGGTTGGCGGTTAAGTGTGCGTTCGTTGCGCACGGCACTTTAGCTCGATGTGAGGCGTACGGGGTTCAGTCCCCCCTGAACTCAGGCACGGAAGTGCGGAGGTCGTTTCAGGACCACCTTAACGTTCCTGAGGTGAAATGTTCCACGTCGAACGGAATAAATACGTTCTCAACACCCGCCTGTCCCCTGAGCGCCGCCTCGCACAATGGAACAATGCAGAATGCCTCCGCAAGAATCTGTCAGTGCGTCCCGACCAGCTAACAGGAGGTTAGGTTTTTCCCGCCGAAAAACAAAGGCCATCTTCTCGGCTTACAGGCCCGGGCGCGGAACCCTTCTGCGGGCTCGCTGCGACCGTTCCAAGGTCTCCTCCTCCCCGCCGCGCCTTCCTGTTACCTCTCTCCACCAGGGGCATCGTTGGAGGGCGGGAGCTGGGGAAACAATCGCCCCCCCCCCCCCCCGCCCCGCCCCGCCCCCCGCATCACTCTCTCTCTCTCTCCGTCTCGACAATAACACCTCAGCTGTCTTTCCTGCCGTAGCAAACACCCGCTCCTCACACGCAGCCCCCCCCCCCACCCTCCCCCCCACCCCCCCCCCCGAAAGACGACCGTCGCTCCGGAAAACAAATACATTGTCAGGGAGATAAAAAAGCAGAGAACCCACTGGAAAGGGGAAAAGCCCCCCCCTCCTCCCCCTTTGAAAGGGCCCGGTGATGAAAATATGTAATATAAATAAAGCTGGGGGGGCCTTTGAAAGGCAAAGCCTTCCTTCCTGCGCCAGCCGGCTCGTCCGCAGGGACCCGTACGCTGCGAGCGCCTCTTAAATTCCCCCAGACCGCTCTGTCGTCGGCTGTCCAACTGCTCCTTCCCAAACACGCAACGGACGGGCTCCGCCCCCCCACCACCCCCCCCCCCCCACCCCCACACAGACCCCCCACCCCCCGGTGTTTCGGGGGGGGGGACCCACTTGCTCCCTCAACTCTTTCATCTTCCGGGGGGAGATACCCCGCTAATTGAATTCAATCAACGAGGCTGAGATCATTGGAGCGCCGGCGCCCGTTCCTGTCCCCCCCCCCTCTGTCCCCCCCCACCCTCCATCCCCCCCCTCCATCCCCCCCCCCCTCCGCCCCCCCCCCCCCCCTGTGATATAGGAACCTGGTGGTCGGATGAGTGCGAAGACCCAGCAGCAGACGATGAGTTGATTGGCTGTCGGGCAACCAAAAAGCTCGTTAGCGCAGAGCCAGACCGATGACCAGGTTTGTTTTGTCCTCGTTAGTGGAAAAGCCACCTGTGTCTCGGTTTCCCTCCGATACTTTGAAGAAATGGCTGACTAAGGTTTCGCTAGAGTAGAGCAGTAAAACTATGGGCCTTCCAGCCGCTCGTGGTCCTTCCATCTGAAAGAGGAAAGAGGAACAAAGAATTGGACGTAAATGTTCTCTTCTTCATGGGACAGCACACACGCTGTGTTCCCAAGTTCCTGCTGGTCAGACAAATCTCTGAGGTCTGTTCTGCTCCAAACATTGTGTATTACTGTTGTATTATCTTTTCACTTAGCAGACGCTTTTATCCAAAGTGACTTCCTGTTGACATGGATGTCGTTTCTGAATACAACTGTGTGTGAGGATTTGAGGAGTAACAAAACTAGGTTATGTGTACATAAAATAATCGTTTATTTGTCCCTCGGACAGTAAACAGCAGCAGGGTACAGTACAGCCCTCAGAGTAGCAGTAATATCTTTTTACAAAATACGAAGTACAAGATACAGGGAATCTTGTGAATATGGAGATGAGGATCTAAGAGTATAACACAGCAACATTGTATGTAAGTGAGTGAGAGTTAAGTGTGAGTTAAGTGAGGTGGCTCCTGTGATGAATAAATAGGTATTAGTCAGTTATTATTCCCCCACATGCAGTAACTTGACCACCACTCATTACGTATTAATAGCAGCAGCCATCAAACTTAACTCCTCCTTACTATAACCATTATTTTAGACCTCTCTCTACATCTTGTGCCTTCACATCTTTCCTTAGATACTTAGCACATCCTTGTATTTGTGTTTGGCTGTATCTTCTATTTTTTTTTTAATTAAATATAAAGGTCATAATATTAAATATATAAAATTGTTAGTGCTTTACTATATCTTGCTGTTGCCAACTGTAATTTCCCCACTGTGGGATGAATAAGGGGTGATCTTATGTTATCCACATAGAGACGCACTAAGACACAAACACACAAAAATACATCCTTTTCTGCACAACCTGTTGGAAAAGAAAGAAAAAATATGGTGGTACAGGATCATACATCAAACGCAACTTGCAACCTGGACACAAACCAGGTCCAGCATGACCCTCGGTCACAAGGTCTTTAATGACTGCCTCCATCTTGGCTCAAAGGGCCACCTTTTCCACTGAGAGAGAGGCTTTTCAGGCTCGTATGCTGAGCTGGTGGTGCTCGCGGGTCAAGGGGACATAAGTACCGGTCAGTCCAACGCTCAGACACAGAATGGACCCTCGCTCCACCAGATTAATCTACTCCATCGTCTTTGTATCATTCGTATCAAAAATTGAATTTGTTTCTGCTGATTCAGTTTTCTGTTGGGCTCGACTCCGGTGACAGTTCCAAACTCGACTTTTTGTTTTCCTCCAGCAGCAAAATTGGGTGAGTTTGAAGATTCGTGTTTCTGCTCAAGCTAAAGTCTCTGGTATCATGTCATAGATTTAACGAACCATTGTTTTTCATCAGTGAGTTATTATTTGACGAGAGACTAACGATGAGGAAGGTGCAAATAGCGCTGAGCTCACTGTGCAGGAAGGAGACACCAGATCACATGACCTCATCGCTGAACCGCACACGCCTCGTTTGAATGTGTGTTTTGTTCATTCTTTTAATTTGTTAATTATGCAAACAGTTTAAAAAAATTAACAGATGAGAGATATAGAGAAATAAATAAAAACATACAAAGCCCAACAAGGCACACATAGCAGCCAGTAAGATGTGTGTGCGTGTGTGTGTGTATGTGTGTGTGTGTGTGTGTGTGTGTGTGTGCGTGTGTGTATGCATATATAACAAAGTAAGGATGTGGAATATAGGTACAACAGACACAACCAGTGTTATTAAAAAACAAACTTAACAATAATAACCCAAAAGATAATAATAATAAAAATGCAATAATAATAATAGTTCCATAATTATAATCTAATCAGAGATTGCGTGTGGGTTTTTTCTTTCGTATCGAGCGAGGAAAAAAAAACGAACGACCTTCTACGACCAATGTTTTTCTTTTGAATCTGAACCCTCGCTTACTTAAGGCGACACAGTTATAGACTTTTTCTTCGGCGAGGCGAACTACATCGACTAGAAAGCTTCTATAGCTTCCTGTCCGCCGCACACACACACACACACACACAGAAACCATAAAATAAGTGTGTATTGTCTGGGTCAGGGAGGGACCGAGTAGGAAGCCCGTAGTAATCAAGTGGAAGAAGAAGAGGAGAGGAGAAAAAAAGCTTCGTGAGAAACAGACGTAAATAACAAGTCAGGAAACGGAGATCAAAGCCGGCCGAAACAGGTCCGTTTGTTTTCGTACGGCCCCCCCCCACCCCCCACCCCCCGCCCGCCCCGCTTCTCCCCCCCCCCCCCCCCCCACCACCAATAAAACCCTTCAGGCCGCTTCAGAGGCCTCGGCCCTTGGCGGCGAAGGAGGAAGCGGCGAGATGGCGGGTTACGTCTCCCATCCTGAGGATCCCGTGCCACGGACTGTCTCCGCACGGAGAAGGGGGTGGGGGGGTGGGGGGGGGGGGGAGTGGGGGGGGTGGGGGAGTGTGTACAGAGCTGTGTTTACCAGGAAAGGAGGGTGCGGACCACCCCCCCCTCCCTTCACCGTGGGTACCACCTCAGAGGGGGGGTGCAGAGCGTGACTGAGCGTGTTACCAAGGGGACGGTACAGAGGGCGGGACAGTACAGGACCCCCCCCCCCCCCTGTCCCGTGACACCGTGTCTCTAAGGTAGGTGAGGAGATTCAATCATTTTTTGTTTATATAATAATTTTTTTACAGCAAACCAATGTCTTTGGAGTCATGTGGCTGAGCGCCGAGGGGAGGGCTAGTGATCAGACGGCTCCTGGTTCGAACCCTGGCTGTGCCAACATGGCATTGTGTCCTTGATCAAGGTACTTCACCCTACTTGCCTCAGGGGGGGAATTCTTCCTGTACTTTCTGTAAGCTGCTCTGGATAAGAGCGTCTGATAAAGGATTCAAATGAGTGTCTTCACGTGTAGGGAAGACATTGTAAGATGTGTGTCGGGGCACGGTGCTGGGCCACGCAGGCAAACACACACCGCAGAATAACTCTCATCTAAATTAACCAGCTGCCACTCAATTCTGGCCGTAGCGGTGCGTAACACTCTGAGGTAATTTCACGAGTGAGAGGCTGACCGTGTTTTCATAAACGTGCGTTAAATCATCTCCCCCTCCAGCCCATTAAGACGGCAAAATGAAGCGGCTAATGCGCTCGTTAGATTCAGCCGTTAAGGCTAACTGGACAGGGAAAAAGTCGCTACCACCTCTTCGTTTAAGCTCGCTACTGTAGCTAACACTGTCCATTAGCTTTCATTCATCATTAAAATAACAGGGATGGAATTCCTGACGCCTCAGCGATCCTCTCATTAAATAGTCTCCGAGACTCGGAGATAAGATGCGAAACTCTCTCAGTGAAGCTGTTGTTGTCTTTGTTTTGGGGGGATTTGGGGCTTTTTGACCAAGCTGGTCGCTAATAAAAGGTGTGTGGTCACTGCAGGTAGAAATATTCCATGACTATTATAGATTATTTATAGCAACTTTGGCATTTTTCTGAAACAATAATCGCCACCAAAGATTGGAGGAAACAGCCAAATGTCCCTGTCTGCTGTTGCTTAACAAGCCAGACTGATTGAACAGACCCTGAGACGTACGACCAAATGAAAGATGGCTGCTAAGCTTGACACTATTGACAGATTATCTAGATCAGCGGTTCCCAACCTTTTCTGGAGCCCACAGATCAGTTTAAAGTCAGATCATATTTTCACGGACCGCTCTTTGAGGTGGGAAGGATAAACACAACAAAATAAAATGACACGATCGGCACAAGAAAAACACGTATTTGCTAAATATGATAATAAACATTTATTTTGCCACTTGTCAGGATTACACAGTAGTTTATATCCGAAAAAGTTGTCAAAGATCTCCACACCACACAACACAGGTCGACATGTACTAAGGTGCTCCTTCAGCAACACCTTGAAACGTGAGTAAGAGTTTCGAGACGAACAATGTTTACAAACGACGAGTTTGCATGGAAAGGGTCACTTTTCCAAGACGACATGATCCTTTTCACCTACAAGCCGCCATGTTGACCTATTCATATTCCGATGACAGCATCCAGTAATGGTCTGGCTGACATCTATTTGCACACATGCAAACCGTCGATCGATAGCATTTTGGCTCGCAGTGTGACGCTGACCTCAGTCTTTTAATAGTGGTTTCAGACAGATTAATTATGCTTAATGGACAACAGGGGTCAATGGGCTTTGATCCCATTTCAAACCAGAGGGTCAGACAGTTTGTTCCATTTCCTCTTGCCTTCCCAGTTTGGTCTGTGGTAAAATCGCCCGCTAACGCCCATCTAAGCTGTCTCACATTTCTCCAAATGCTGCCCAAGGGATCCATCGCCAAGCACTGCAGTTTAGATCATGCCCAGCTTTCAGATCCAGCACCTAGCGTAGCTCCGTGATTACCAGTTGGGATTGTG
>CM059340.1:925270-935663 GCA_030340685.1 Protosalanx chinensis
TAGGTCACCCAGGAGGGGCGAGGTGCATCTGTCCCAACAAGCGGCACCGCCACCAAGACGCAGGTCAGCTCGTAAAAAAAAGGGACATTTCTAGGTTTCGATTCCAGTCAGATCCCAGCGGTCTTTACGACGCGCGGCTCATCCCAGACAGCGGCTCAGCGGGCAGCGCTCAGGTCGTCACTTACGATTATCTTTAGGGCTCTGTTGCCACCGCTGTCGCTGGAAGAACAGCCCGTTCAGTTCAAACTGCAGCCGGGGGCCCAAGTAACACAATAGCCCCTGCCCCCCCCCCCCCCCCCCCCGCCCCCCTTCTGGCATTACGATGTCAGCATTGCCAGGGTGCCAAGCGCGGAGGCTGTGTACGGGCAGCGATCGGGGGGCAAAGCGAGCAGGCTAGTGTGTGTGTGTTTGCGCGTGTGTGCGTACGTGTGTGTACGTGCGTGTGTGTGTGTGTGTGTGCGCGCGCGTGCGTGTGTGACAGGAGCGCATTGTTATTTTGGAAGGAGCATGTGTTTGTCTTGCCCGCAGATCGGGTTGCGTGGACCGCCGGCTTCTGAGCTTGTACTGTGCGGAGGAGGCTTGATGGATGGGGGGGTCGCCAGCCGCCTGCCCCCCCCCCCCCCGGCCCCCCCACCGCACATTCCCCTTCTTATTTATGACGCTCAAGACGAACAAGAGGGTCGGCGATCTTGTTGTGGAACTATTAATGACTGCGGCTCGTCAGCTCTGCGGATTTCAGTTCCTTTGAGAGGAGCTTAAATTAAAGTTTGAACTTTGTTCTGGAACCGGCTCATTGTAGTTAAAGGCATATATACTTCATACTCTTACACATATGTATAATGAATAGTTTGTATACTGTAATAATGTTAACACAATTCCACACAATCCAGGGCCAAAAAACACATTATTATTCCTTCAGTAAAAAATAAATAAAAAAGAACAGTTTCAAGTTGTAGCATTAGCGTTGTTTTATTGTTGTTATCGCTGTTATCTTCCGGAAAGAATCCCTTACCTGTAAAAGCTCCATGATGTAGAGCGATGCAAGTAAGTCACTACTGACAATCAACTATTACAAAGAAACAGAATGTCCACGAATCCATCTCATCAACGTTCGACATTCAATCTAAACCAGAACAATATAATCGAATGAAATCTGTACAATAATTGCCTTGATCAAAGATCAGGTCACACAGTTTAGATATGAAAGATTATTCAAAATTGGACGTTGAAAAAGCTTACGGCCAAACCTTAATGCATTCATGGGAGGACGGCCAATTAAGAGCATTAAGAATGTTTTATCTTGATAGACATTGATTGGTTGCAGACATTACACCTCATGAATATGCATGAGAGGCCCAGCGCTCGGAGCGTATCAAGCGCATATTAATTTGGCAGATGTGCGTCTGGTGTGGGTAGATCCCAGGACCCCAACATCGCTGCTCATCCAGATCAACACTGAACCCCACTGAGGTACGGAGATTTGATATTTCATTCATGCTCGGAATAAGACAAACAACAACTACCCACAATGCCTCAGTGTTTGCCCTCTTGAGGAGATGTATAATTACTCCACGGAAAAGCCCTACCTGCCCGCAATCTCCCAGCTTCCCTTTTCTCATCTGCACACACACACACACGCACAGACACACACACGCACACCCACACGCACAGACACACACACACACACACGCACAGACACACACACACGCACACACACACACACATGCACATGCACACGCACACACCCACACGCACAGACACACACAGGCGCATCAGCAAACCCTAAGTGTTGCTCTGTGCATGCCCACCGGTCCACCAGGGCCAAATCTTCAACTCATTTCTGCCCCTTGTTGCGGAGGTGTTAATTGCCCCTCCTGAGTTAGCAGCATTTTCAGGGTAAAGGTTCTACCCTTGATGGATCAGCACAGTTGCCACCGCTGACAAATTCCTTCAACTCCACCGTGTTCCGTGCATATCTTATATCTCATTAAAACAACAGACCAGAGGCTAGGAGAACATGTCCGTCACACACACACACACACAGACACACACACACACAGACACATACACACATAGACACACACACAGACACACACACACACACACCCACACACACACACACAGACACACACACACACACACACACACACACACAGACACACACACAGACACACACACACACAGACACACAGACACACACACACACACAGACACACACACACACAGACACACACACACACAGACACACAAACACACAGACACACACACACACAGACACACACCCACACACAGACACACACACACACACAGACACACACACAGACACACACACACACACACACAGACACACACACAGACACACACACACACAGACACACACACACACAGACACACACACACACAGACACACACCCACACACAGACACACACACACACCCACACACCCACAGACACACACACACAGGCGCTCAGGGTTTGTCATCCGAAAGGTAGGCCAAAGGCTAAGAAGGTCGTTCATAATGTTTGGTAATGTGGGGTTGGTTTGATACGGCTGCTTAAAGATAATTCTAGTTGATTAGTCCTGAGGTGTCTCAGATAAGGGACCACTCCACACCCCACACTCCACACCCCACACTCCACACCCCACACTCCACACCCCACACTCCACACTCCACACTCCACACCCCACACTCCACACCCCACACCCCACACTCCACACCCCCACACTCCACACCCCACACTCCACACCCCACACCCCACACTCCACACTCCACACCCCACACTCCACACTCCACACCCCACACTCCACACTCCACACCCCACACTCCACACCCCACACTCCACACCCCACACTCCACACCCCACACCCCACACTCCACACTCCACACCCCACACCCCACACTCCACACTCCACACCCCACACCCCACACCCCACACTCCACACCCCACACCCCAGCCTCCACACTCCACACTCCACACCCCACACCCCACACTCCACACTCCACACTCCACACACCACACAGAGAGAGAGAGGGAGAGAGAGAGAGAGAGGGAGAGAGAGAGAGAGAGAGAGGGAGAGAGAGGGAGAGAGAGGGAGAGAGAGAGTATGCGGTATGACTGTGCGGTGGGTGTGCGTGCAGAGGTATGTGTGTGTGTGTTGTCTTGTCGGCGCTGAGCGCTTGATACACTCATTCACACCATACCACCACAGCTGAAACGGAAACCAGTGAGCCCACAAACAACTGGGCATGAGAAAGAGATGTTTCATGAGCCAGCAGCGGAAAGTCTGGTATTAATAGAGAAGGCATGAGTATCTGTCACCGTTCCTTCAATGCAAACCTTCCTACGTTCAAATAAAGAGAGATTTGAGCATGCTGGGCAGTATTCCAGATTAATAACCTGACTGCACAATACAATATGGAATATGGCTTTTCAAAAAAAAAAATGGTGGGTGTGTAAACTTGAGTTTGTCTGTACAATCTTTTTCCTGAAATGTGTAATATTTATGAAAGGAAAACAAATATTAATTCAGCTATAATGTAGTGTGTAGAATTATTGGTTCTTTTTTTGTGTCTTTTGAGTCCTTCAAATTGTGTGATTGGTGTTACATATCAAGGTTCTCTATATGTAAAAGAATGCATTGTCATTAAAACACTGATTCACTGACTAGCGCAGCTGGGGGGGGGGCAGGTTAAGAAAGTGTGATTTGAACCGTTGGTAAACCCTAGCTTCTGAATCTGCCATTTCAATTCCGTCAGGTCCGATTTACAGCTAAAGTTACTTTAATCTCGACACAGAACATAATATAGCATATTTCTTATTACCAACTCAGAAATGATCCATGGCTAAAGCTGTGGATGGTAGAAATATGACATTTTGCATTGGTGATCAACAACAACTATTAAGGAGTTCTATTCCTGGTCTGGGACAGACAATGTATTAGAAGTACAGCTGAATGAGACATTTTACTGTGAGAAGCTGTAAACATTCAGCTAACAGGGAGTAATATGGTGTTGGGTTCAGTGGTGTTAGGTTCACCTGTCTAACCCTGCAGCCAAACACACTCCAAAAGGCTTCAACCTCACGTATCCAATATACAAATAGATTTATCCTAATGGTTAGTTGTACTAAGCAAAGCAAGTCTTTAATTTCAAGGCCTCATATACATATGTATATACATATATGACATGTATATAAATATATACACACACACACAGACATACAATAATTAAATAGACACCTTGATTTAATTTGTATTTATTTTTTTAATACGCAAAGCGAACCATTGAAATGTAATCA
The DNA here is from genome assembly GCA_030340685.1 of Protosalanx chinensis. Classification (NCBI taxonomy): domain Eukaryota; kingdom Metazoa; phylum Chordata; class Actinopteri; order Osmeriformes; family Salangidae; genus Protosalanx; species Protosalanx chinensis. Next base: position 929,570 of record CM059340.1, read on the forward strand.
ATAAGAAGGATTATTTACTTTAGTATTTAGTAGACATTCCTTTTGCAGTTTTCAAACATTTAGAAGAAGAGAAGGTCTATTTACATTTTACATGTCTGTGTATGTATACATATATAAAAAAGTGAATACCAAAAAATGTGCATCTGCTGACAAAGCTGAATGCCATGGCTTTGAAAATGATAATAAGGGCTGCTTGCAAAACAGCACAAATGTTTGCTGAATTCGTTTCCCAGGACGAAAGTCAAATATTAACTGGCCTGGTTTGCTCCGGAGGTCCTCCCAGTCCTCATTCTGTAACTGCTGCGAGGGGAGATGTGTTTATCAAAACATGCTGCTGGTTTAAATAGGTTGTACTTTATACTGACATTTACAAGGATATATACATTTTACATCATGACTCATTTACTTCATGCACGGTGCTTTACTGTGGTATGTTTTTTGTGTTAAACTGGTCCCCTGCTATTATTCTGATGTTTAATCATTCTGTTATAATAACGGAATGAATGGGCAAGATAACAGCTGACATAAAGACACATATTCCTGTCTGCCCTATGGACTGTAGTGTGCTGTAGTATCTGTGGAAATGTGTCGAGTTAATTAATGATGAACTAACAGTATTGAAGGACGATATAGACATGTTGGACTCACAGGATATCCCAGTTTTAATTGAATCAAATTGTCTAATCAAACTCACTAAATACTCTAGTTTGATTGACCTAATCAAGTCCTCATGAATTATAGTTTTTTATATATGTCTTGACCAGCGTGTGTGTCTGTGTTCCCTCTCGTTCTGCCTCTCTCTGTCGATCTCTCTCACACACACACGCGCGTGTGCAAACACACACACGCTCACCGTTGCGGCCTCTCTTCCTATCTCTCACACACTCACACACACGTTCACACACACACACACGGTGAAAACGTATGGGTTGGTCCCATGGTTGTAACATGGCTTTGAAAGCTTAGGGAGTTTATTCATGTTATCAGGGCTGTCAGCCTGTCTGAGATGACCAGTAAAAGCCCCTGAAATACCTGCTGGTCAGAAGAAGCAGCTTTACTACAGGACAGGACAATAAAGGATTGTCAGTAACACAAGATTCTTCATATAGAGCTATCAGCTGGAAATGCCTTTGAAAATAACCAAGCCTTAGGAAATAAAGATTTGTAACGTGACGATTACAGATTTAAATTGTGTTTAAATATCAGCTTAGGGCTTTATGGTAACATCAGTCCGGTTCTTGGACGTGTCTAATATCTAAAGATGCGTTGAGTAAATCTGTGAGCTATGTGTTATTACTAAGTGGGCAACTTTGAGAAGAGTTCATGGTTGACACAGCCAATGTCCTCAAATAAAGTCCTTTAATACACACAGTATAGTGCTTACTGAGTCAATTTAACATGATAATGCGTATAGAATCTGGCACAATTTATATTCGATCAGATATTCGTAATTTGCGCCACTATAAATATACAATTCATAATAACGTATTTTCTTCCAAGGCCTTACGAATGATAAAAACCCAAGTTTTTGGCATTGAACGTTTTTCTGCCTTTTTAAAGCGCTCTACTGCCATCTAGTGCAATTTTGATGGTACGAACTTAAGTTGCGTCAAACAAGGATGAGACGCTGTGAAATAGCGTAAATCAAACTTCTAGAATAATACATTTATTCATTCAGCAGACACTTTTATCCAAAGCGACTTCCAATAGAGAGCTTTATGAAAGAGCCTCGTTCTCTGATCATAACAGCGTGATAGACCCCAAACACTGCAGGTAGTTAGAACATGAATCATAACATTGTGAGAAACCAAACTAGGGCCAAAGGGAAGAATCACAGTATTCAATTAAACAATCACAATTAGGGGGTGCGCGGTGGCAGAGCGGTTAGTGCTCTCGCCTCCCAATAAGGAGATCATGAGTTCGAATCTCGGGCCTGACCATGATTTCTCTGGGTGGAGTCTGCATGTCCTCCCTGTGTTACCGTGGGTTCTCTCTGGGCACTCCGGCTTCCTCCCACCGTCCAAAGACATGCATGTGGTAGGTTAATTGGACATTGTGTGGAAGAAATTGTCCCTAGTGTATGACTGTGTGAGTGAATGGATGTCTCTATGTTGTCTGTCAATGTCTGTGTGATAGCCCTGCGACTAGCTGGCCCCAGTCCAGGGTGTACCCTGCCTACGGCCCGAAAGTAGCTGGGATGGGCTCCAGTCACCCGTGACCCCTAACGGGAATAAGCGGAAGAAAATGAATGAATGAATGAATGAACAATCACAATTAAACAATCACAATTAAACTTGTCTCAGATGGAGGTGGAGAGACAGTCTGTGTCTCTGATGGAGGTGGAGAGACAGTCAGTGTATCTGAAGGAGGTGGAGAGACAGTCAGTGTCTCTGATGGAGGTGGAGAGACAGTCAGTGTCTCTGAAGGAGGTGGAGAGACAGTCAGTGTCTCTGATGGAGGTGGAGAGACAGTCAGTGTCTCTGATGGAGGTGGAGAGACAGTCAGTGTCTCTGATGGAGGTGGAGAGACAGTCAGTGTCTCTGATGGAGGTGGAGAGACAGTCAGTGTCTCAGATGGAGGTGGAGAGACAGTCAGTGTCTCAGATGGAGGTGGAGAGACAGTCAGTGTCTCAGATGGAGGTGGAGAGACAGTCAGTGTCTCTGATGGAGGTGAGGAGACAGTCAGTGTCTCTGATGGAGGTGGAGAGACAGTCAGTGTCTCTGATGGAGGTGGAGAGACAGTCAGTGTCTCAGATGGAGGTGGAGAGACAGTCAGTGTCTCTGATGGAGGTGGAGAGACAGTCAGTGTCTCTGATGGAGGTGGAGAGACAGTCAGTGTCTCTGATGGAGGTGGAGAGACAGTCAGTGTCTCTGATGGAGGTGGAGAGACAGTCAGTGACTCTGATGGAGGTGGAGAGACAGTCAGTGTCTCTGATGGAGGTGGAGAGACAGTCAGTGTCTCTGATGGAGGTGGAGAGACAGTCAGTGTCTCTGGTGGAGGTGGAGAGACAGTCAGTGTCTCTGATGGAGAGACAGTCAGTGTCTCTGATGGAGGTGGAGAGACAGTCAGTGACTCTGATGGAGGTGGAGAGACAGTCAGTGTCTCTGATGAAGGTGGGGAGACAGTCAGTGTCTCTGATGGAGGTGGAGAGACAGTCAGTGTCTCTGATGGAGGTGGAGAGACAGTCAGTGTCTCTGGTGGAGGTGGAAAGTTGGGTCTGGGTTTTGTATTACAGGCCTCGATCCTAGCAGAGATCGCTGGATCAGTTTGGGAGGAATGAAAGGTACAACTGCAAGTCGTCAGCGTAACAGTGGTAGGAGAAGCCATGGAAGGTGATGATTGGATCAAGTGAGGTGGTGTACACGGAAAAGAGGAGGGGTCCAGGATCGGAGCCCTGTGGGACACCAGTGGAGAGCTGGCAGGGACAAGAAGACACTTTGCCACCCCAAAAAACCTGATATGATCTTCCAGACAGGTAGGATGAGATCCATTGAGTGTGGAGTGTGGCGAGCAGGATCTGGTAATTAACTTTGTCGAATGACAGGAGGGCAGTGGTGAATGACAGGAGGGCAGTGGTGAATGACAGGAGGGCAGTGGTGAATGACAGGAGGGCAGTGGTGACTGAGAGGAGGGCAGTGGTGAATGACAGGAGGGCAGTGGTGAATGACAGGAGGGCAGTGGTGAATGACAGGAGGACAGTGGTGAATGACAGGAGGGCAGTGGTGACTGACAGGAGGGCAGTGGTAACTGACAGGAGGGCAGTGGTGAATGACAGGAGGGCAGTGGTAACTGACAGGAGGGCAGTGGTGACTGACAGGAGGGCAGTGGTGACTGAGAGGAGGGCAGTGGTAACTGACAGGAGGGCAGTGGTGACTGACAGGAGGGCAGTGGTAACTGACAGGAGGGCAGTGGTGAATGAGAGGAGGGCAGTGGTAACTGACAGGAGGGCAGTGGTGAATGACAGGAGGGCAGTGGTAACTGACAGGAGGGCAGTGGTAACTGACAGGAGGGCAGTGGTAACTGACAGGAGGGCAGTGGTGAATGACAGGAGGGCAGTGGTAACTGACAGGAGGGCAGTGGTGAATGACAGGAGGGCAGTGGTAACTGACAGGAGGGCAGTGGTGACTGACAGGAGGGCAGTGGTGACTGAGAGGAGGGCAGTGGTGAATGACAGGAGGGCAGTGGTGAATGACAGGAGGGCAGTGGTGAATGACAGGAGGGCAGTGGTGAATGACAGGAGGGCAGTGGTGACTGAGAGGAGGGCAGTGGTGAATGACAGGAGGGCAGTGGTGAATGACAGGAGGACAGTGGTGAATGACAGGAGGGCAGTGGTGACTGACAGGAGGGCAGTGGTAACTGACAGGAGGGCAGTGGTGAATGACAGGAGGGCAGTGGTAACTGACAGGAGGGCAGTGGTGACTGACAGGAGGGCAGTGGTGACTGAGAGGAGGGCAGTGGTAACTGGCAGGAGGGCAGTGGTGACTGACAGGAGGGCAGTGGTAACTGACAGGAGGGCAGTGGTGAATGAGAGGAGGGCAGTGGTAACTGACAGGAGGGCAGTGGTGAATGACAGGAGGGCAGTGGTAACTGACAGGAGGGCAGTGGTAACTGACAGGAGGGCAGTGGTAACTGACAGGAGGGCAGTGGTGAATGACAGGAGGGCAGTGGTAACTGACAGGAGGGCAGTGGTGAATGACAGGAGGGCAGTGGTAACTGACAGGAGGGGCAGTGGTGAATGACAGGAGGGCAGTGGTGAATGACAGGAGGGCAGTGGTGACTGACAGGAGGGCAGTGGTGACTGACAGGAGGGCAGTGGTGACTGAGAGGAGGGCAGTGGTAACTGACAGGAGGGCAGTGGTGACTGACAGGAGGGCAGTGGTAACTGACAGGAGGGCAGTGGTGAATGACAGGAGGGCAGGTTCTGTTGAGTGGCCAGTTCTTATAGAAAGTATTCATACTGTATGTGATTTAAAAATGAAGAATTTTTGCAGACAGACTTTACCTTGCAGTTAAATCAATTGCCATGATAAATATTCTGCTTGACAATGCATATTATAACAACACTGGAGACACATTGGAACTTTTTTATAGAAAACTTCGGATAAAAAAGATTCTTTTTTTAAATGGGAATCTTGGGCTTTTGATGAGGGTGTTATTATTATTTAAAAAAAATATTGATGTAAATATTATTTTCAATATACAAAAACAGATTTTGAATACTGTGACTAGACCTGAGTTAAGTCAGATCTGATCTGATGTCTAAATGTTGATCTAATCTTGTCTCCACTAAACTAGGTTTAGTAACACGTAACCCTTACACACACGACCCCTATTACATACCGTTTTGTACTAACTGCTTAATAAGATTACACACACATTCCTATTTACAGAATATTTTAAAAACTATAGGTAAAGTATTGGCTAGGTAGTCACATGGGTATATCATTGTATATATTTATTGTAACCTTAACGTAAAGTGTTGCCATTCTGTACAATTTCCACATTTCAACAACAGTTATTATATATTTTTGTCTGCGTGCAACTTTGAGCAAAGCTCTGCTTTATCTGCACACTAAAGCCCCGAAATGGGCCTTTTCTCCCCAAATATATATCAAATATATATCTCCTTAGGGACCTCAACAATCAGTCATTCCTGTTTTAATGTTTGAGATTAAATTAGGAATTCAGCACGGTTATGAGACCGCGACCATGGGGGGGGTATGAGTCATCCTAACAGCCCTCAGGTACCCCAGCCCCCCCTCCCTCCCCTCCTGCCTCCCCTTCTCCCCTCCTCTCCTTCCTCTCTTCCTCCCTCCCCTCCTGCCTCCCCTTCTCCCTCCCCTCCTCTCTCTCCCTCCCCTCCCCTCCTCCCTCCCCATCCTCCCACCTCCTGCTGCCACAAACATACGAGCACTCCAAACTGCTCCAGGGGCCAGGGGCCAGTGCGGGGGCCAGGGCAGGGGCAGGGGCAGGGGTCGGGGCCAGGGCAGGGAACAGGGCAGGGGTCGGGGTAGGGACCGGGGTAGTGGCCAGTGCGGGAGCCAGGGCAGGGGGCCAGGGCAGGGGCCAGGGCAGGGGCCAGGGTGGGGGCCAG
>CM059340.1:941163-968663 GCA_030340685.1 Protosalanx chinensis
CAAACTCCCCATGTTATCAGTCCGGATGAGTCAGCGCTTTCCGAGAGTCCGACGCTTCGTCATTCTGACGCTAGCGACGATGTCCTGAGTGTTCCAGCTCGCTCTATCTGCCCCGTCCTGCTCGGCGAAGGTAGCCGTCTTGCCAACAAACCCACAACCACCCTCCCTCCCTCTCCCTCCCTCCCCCCCTCCCCCCCCCTCCCTCCCTCCCCCCCTCCCTCCCTCCCCCCTCCCCCAGGCATTTGACGGGCTGTGTTTTTACCAAAACCCAGAATGAGTCAGGACTTTCGAGTTGACTTCCTCTCGGCAGCAAAAATACGAAAAATGCGTTTAGCTGCCTTGGCAGCTTCCTGTAGAAGGACACGTCACACGAGGCTTTGCCTTGGAGACCCGATACCAGAGAGACGGAAGGTGAAACGGAGATTATTTCGATCAAAACAATCTCTTTTAGGGCTGCATATTCAGATCACTTTGTATGCCTTGACGTGGTTCATTGATGGTGTTGCTGAAATGCCATATTATCATCTCGTTCAAACCAGTAAACTGGTTCTGCCCAGTAAGAAACAAGGCATAGACTGTTGTTTACCCAGAATGAGGCCCATGCCACAGATGCACTGTGACATTAATGCAGAAAGTCGGAAACGTTTCGATGTAAAACCTCTTTCTTCGCGTACGCATTCCTGCGCTATAGATGTCATGAATATGCTTTTGTGAATCCAGCCCAGCGGAAAGACTCAACAATCTAGTTTTTGTACTTCTCTCCACAGTTCAACGGATGCCGAGGAGATCGGGAAAGGAAAGGTGAAAGGTCAAACGCTTATCCTTTGATCTAACCCTTTGCCACCCCAGCTGAGGTAAGTAAGAACACTGTGGGACGATGGTACCTTTATTGTCGTCTGAGAAGCGCTGCCAAAGCGCTGCATTCTGATGAGTAACCAGAGTGATTACAGATAAAAGAAATGTCTTTGTTGTGTTCTTTTGGCTCTGAGGAAGATAGCGGGGGAGACAGAGAGAGAGAGAGAGAGAGAGACAGAGACAGAGAGAGAGAGAGATTGACAGAGAGAGACAGAGAGAGAGAGAGACAGAGAGAGAGAAAGAGAGACAGAGAGAGGAGAGAGAGACAGAGAGAGAGACAGAGAGACAGAGAGAGGAGACAGAGAGACAGAGAGAGGAGACAGAGAGACAGAGAGAGAGACAGAGAGAGAGAGACAGAGAGACAGAGACAGAGAGAGAGACAGAGACAGAGAGAGAGAGAGATGCCCATCATCCCCACCTCTCCTCTGAATGTTTGAAGCAGTCTTGTCGTCTCAGTTCACCATCAGGACTTTGTTCGCCCCGGTGAACATTCAACGCTGTCGGTGAGTTTCGGCTCAATTGAAGAAAAAACCATCGACCGTTGATTGTACCCTGTGGCCCAGCTCGCGTCGCTCCTGATGATCGCACACTCCAGCACACCCGCAAATTACGGCCCCGTTCTCACTCCCCCACGCGCACAAACAGCACACACACACACACCCATCTCCATGTTCTCTCCGCCCCTGCCTGCCAAGAGTCCCCCCCCCCCCCCAAAAAAAAAGGTCACAATCAACATTCATTGCTGTCGGTGGGTTTAACTGTGTGGAAAAAACTCACAGAACAATGAATGCGACTGTGGCCTGGATAAACACCGCCCAGCCGTCACAAAGGATACAGCTAGTTATGCAGGAGGAGCGTGTTCAGGATTATTATTATTTTTTATCAACCCCCCCCCCCCCCAAGGCTCGTTGTACAGGCAATGTAAAGAGACAGAGCTCAGAATGGATTGATCACGCTGGTCCGGGAGACGGGGAATGTGGCTGCACTAAAGAAAAATAAAAGTGATTTTTCTTAAACTACATACAGCGTGTTAATTCTTGCTCAGATTCGCAGTGGGTGTAAGGTTAGACAGAAGGGAAATGCTGTCACATTATTGCTCTAGTTAAACAGTTTTTTTCTTCTTCCTGAAATACACCTGAGACGTCGTCTCTTGTAAGGAATACACTTCACCGTTGAAGATGCAAGAACGAGACTTGTGTTTGAACCGTAGATAGACCTTCTAAATCAAATGAAATCAACACGCAACAGCATCATGAAAAGTTTCTTTCATAACTTATATGTCAGTTAGCATGAACTAAAACAACCGTTTTTGAATGGTGAAAATGTATGCTTTTTTATTTAATTTAAATAGTGTATGAATACACAGTGGATATGATCCAAGGCGCAGTCACACGAGAGCTGACCTGCAGCATCTGAGACACAATCTAGAAAACAATCTGCTGAGATGAAGTGGTTCACGTTCGCTACGGGGAAGACAAGCAGTCAAGGGTCCAGAATGTCCCGTATAACCAGGGAGATCTGGTGGACGGATCTGAAGCACGGTGTCCCCCCGCATGGACCGGAGAGGACGGGGTACCTGGAGTACTCTGGTGAAGTGGGGGGGGGGGGGGGGACAAGGTAACGGTGGAAGGGGAGGGGGCAGCTGTGTGCCACACTGCACTTCGGCTCCTGTTCTAAGGTCAGTGTGGACTAACTAGTGATGATGAACGATCCAAGCACGCCATCTCCTGGTGCTTGTAGGAATTACACCCACACAAAGGGTAACTGCTATCAACTTACAAAGGGTACAGCCTGACATCGAAAATTATTTTTATTATCTTTGGATGAATAAATTATATAGATTTTCTTATTCTTCTCCTTTAATGGTGTCTTCCAAAATAATGTATTGTCTTATTTCGCGTTATTAGTTTACCTTACTACACACCAGAGGGCAATAATGTATTTAAGATAACATTGGGGGAGACGATGTCAAAAGGTGTTAATTATATCAATAATCAATACCTCATTAATGTAAATACTGTTTCCATAGTCAAGACTCAACTCGATTGTGAAAGGAAAATAAGACAAACACTCGATCTTTCTTTCCAGTCATTTAAAAAAAAAAAATCTTACAAAGAACAATTCTAGAAAAAATACAAAGACACAATATTAGTAATGAATAATGCTCCTACATATAAAATCACAATGACATTGCAAAAAGGACATGTTATTACTGAATAGCTGTAATACTAGTTTTATTGTTGTAATTTGCCATCAACGAATGTTCTATAAGCACTTGATAAAAACTAAATTAAATCAACTAATATTTCTAAGGCTTAGGTTTGCTATCTTTACCACAGAACCTGTATGTGATCATTTCATGACAATCTTCCAGTGTAATAAGTTTGGCAAGTGATTTACTTTGACACTTCTCTTAATTGAATATTACAAAATCACATTACGAAAGGGCCACTTACGTGATTTGCTTGTTTTCAGTTTCTGCTAGCTTGTTTTTTTTAAATTGTTTTATTATTTATAACACTTGAACATAACGTGAATGTGTTTTACGTTTCCAGTATAATCACAATCACTTCACCAAACCTTTCAAGTAGATTCATCTCGGACGGTACAGTGGTTCAAAAAGTTGACCTAGTCTAGATGCCTGTAAAAAAAAAGTGATCCTGTTCAAAGTTTATGCTAACAAACATTAAGATGACAAGTAACGACCCTGATCAAGGTCAGTTTCATTCCACAGTCCTCCCCTGAATGTCCCCATCGTGCAGTTCTCTCTCCCTCCACTGGGGGTCACTGTCCAGCACGGATGTCGGCAGGCCTCAGCTGCCTCTCGCCCTCGGCCAGGAAGATGTTCATGGCGCGGTAGAGCAGACGCACACCCAGCTCCCTCTTCCTCTTCACCTGCCAGGTGGACACTACGCCATAGTAGTCTCCTCGCTTCTGATTGGTCAGCATCTTCAGTCCTGGATGTGGGTCACATTGATCAGACGCTCTTATCCAGAGAGACTTGCAGCAGGTACAGGGACATTCCATCCCTGAGGCAAGTAGGGTGAAGTGCCTAATGCCTAAAAGTGATGTGACTAATAAACTGCAAGCTAATGACCCCCCCCCCCCCCCGGCCAAAGTGTCTACACCAGAGGTAGGGTAGCCTGGTCCTCAAGAGCCACTGTCCTGAAGGTTTTAGATGTTTAGATGATGAGGCTTCCACAGAGCTTGATAACGACCCTTCATTAGAATCAGGTGTGCTGGAGCAGGGAAACATCTAAAACCTTCAGGACAGTGGCTCTCCAGGACCAGGGTACCCTACCTCTGGTCTCCCCCCTCTCTAGGCCACAACACCATCCAAGGGTAAGACTGTTGTTGGTGGAATACCACTCAACCAGGGCCACATGGGACTGAGTTCTATTTGATTCCATGATAACGAAACACGTCGGTAGTTTATTTTAAAGATAGTCTTGGGACTGTTTTGTAAAGAAGGTAAGTTTGCCATCATGTCAAATTGGCTCAGTGACTTGAATAAAATGACCCTGACAGTGAATGAGCCTCACCAATGGCGTCCACCATGCAGGCCTCTCGGGTGTAAGCCTCCACTGGGATGACGTTCTGGAAGCAGTGGAGAGAGATGACCCCCTGACCGGCCTTCCACACCTGGAGGATGTGCTGCACCTTCGAACACAACTTCTGTGAGAGAGAGACAGAGAGAGATAGAGAGAGAGAGAGACAGAGAGAGAGACAGAGAGACAGAGAGAGAGACAGAGAGAGAGAGAGAGAGAAACAGAGAGAGAGACACGGAGAGACAAAGAGAGAGAGAGAGAGAGATACAGAGAGAGAGACAGAGAGAGAGAGAGACAGAGAGAGAGACAGAGAGAGAGAGAGAGAGAGAGAGAGAGAGACAGAGAGAGAGACACGGAGAGACAAAGAGAGAGAGAGACAGAGAGAGAGGGAGATACAGAGAGATAGAGAGACAGAGAGACATAGAGAGAGAGAGACAGAGATAGAGAGAGAGATACCGAGACAGAGATAGAGAGAGAGACAGAGACAGAAAGAGACAGAAAGAGAGAGAGAGATAGACAGACACAGAGACACAGAGAGAGAGAGAGAGAGACAGAGAGAGAGAGAGAGAGAGAGGGAGATACAGAGAGACAGAGAGAGAGACAGAGATAGAGACAGAGAGAGAGATACCGAGACAGAGATAGAGACAGAGAGAGAGACAGAAAGAGAGACAGAGACAGAAAGAGACAGAAAGAGAGAGAGAGAGCGATAGACAGACACAGAGACACAGAGAGAGAGAGAGAGAGACAGAAAGAGAGAGAGGGAGACAGAGTTAGAGAGATAGAGATTCAATCCTGTTGCGTTGCAGTTCCACTCTGACTCATGACAGCTACCCCCTCGCAGGTGATGAAGATACGAGGTCAAACCTTGGAGGTCTTGTCCCCTCTGAAGTACTCCAGGGCCTCGTACAGGTGGCTGTAGGGCCGTGAGCGCTTGCCCTTCCCGATGTAGAATATGGAGCCGATGAACGTCTGGAAGCATTCCAGCGGCGTCATGGAGTGACTGCGGTACGGAAGGTTCTTTGTTACTCTGTAAGATAAGTCAACCACGAAGAGCATCAATATCCATAAAGTCACCAACGATTTAGCTTTGGGGTGGTGGCAGAGGGTGCATGAAACATGGATCCTAACATTTCAGGTTTGATTTACTTGATGTGCACTTTTAGCATGTACAGACTACTGTATTAAATTACCTAATAAATGACTATGGGATCACATTAAAACCATCCATCTAGTTTGTCCGCACGAAACCTCACCACAAAAGGGCAAAATTAGATCAACCCTCAAATCTACGCAAGTACATTTACATTCAGTCATTTATCAGACTTACAGTAAGTACAGGGACATTCCCCCTGAGGAGAGTGCATTTACATTTACATGTATTCATTTAGCAGACGCTTTTATCCAAAGCGATTTACAAGAGAGAGCTTTTACAAAGAGCATCAGTCATTGAGCATAGCAACGGGATAGACCCCGAACAGTGTTTTTTTTAGATCGTGAATCATACATCATGAGAACCAATAAGTGCCAAGGGAAGAACTATAAATGCATAACACAACGATTGTGAACATAAAGCAAGAGATACAACAAACATCTCTGGCAAGTCACCATATGAGGACCAACAGATTGTTCTAAAGCACATTAGATTATGTGAAGTGCCATACTATTCCTAAGTGCCATTAAATTCTCTAAACAGGTGAGTTTTTAGCCTTCTTTTGAAGGTGAGAAGGCAGTCTGTGCTTCTGATGGAGGTGGGGAGTTGATTCCACCATTGGGGAGCCAGGCAGTGGAAGAGTTTGTGTTGCGCTTTGTGTCACCCTACCCAGAGTAGGGTGAAGTGCCTTGCCCAAGAACACAATGTGATGTTGACACAGCCTGGGTTTGAACCAGGGACCTTCTGACTACTAACCCGACACCCTAACCGACTGCGCCACATGACTCCAAGTATTATCAAAGCTCCACCTAGATAGACCGAAGTTTGACTCTGACCTGGGATCCAGCAGAAGGTAGTTGAAGCTCGACTTGATGACGCCCTCCCTCCACTTTCTGCTCTGATCGGCCTGGTCGAACTGCTGGCACAGGGCCAACTCATCGACTTGGCAATCCGGCAGCTCCAGCGTCTGCAAGGCCCGGCACAGCTCCGGACTGTGGCCCGACATCACTACAGCAGGAGGACAAGGTCAAAGACCAGCACAGACTTATCTTAACTCTCCTCAAGTGCAATAACTGTCTACATGTCGACTTAACTTACTTATTTTTTTGCAATACTGTAATTCTGTTATTCTCCTCAAGTGCAATAACTGTCTATATGTCTATAGGTCTACTTAACTTACTTATTTTGTATTTTATTAATTTCTTATACTGGACTTTATCGTGCTTGCCTATTGTTAGGGTTATTATTGGTACATTTTTTACCCTGCAACTCTGTGTGCTGTACCAGTGTACCCTGCTGCTGTTGTGAACTGCAATTTCCACCCTCTGGAGGACAAATAAAGGATTATCTAATCTAATCTAATCTTATGTATTTAAAAAATCTTCCCTACACAGCTGACAGAGGTCCTCTCACTGTAACCCTAGTGGTGGACCTGGTATTCTGCAATGTGTCCTGACATGGTCCAGTACCTGTTTGGAGCAGATCCGGATCCTGCGACAGGAGCCTTGGACTCGGCTCCAGAATCATGCGCCGGAGCCTCTGCATGTACACTGGACGTGTTCTGCTGGTGATCGGACCGGGACTCTCCCCGAGTTCCACCAGCCTGCGGCGCAGCTCCCGGTCGGTCAGGCCTTCCGTGTCGGGAGGCTTCCGGCCGACAGGCTTCCGGTTCTCCTTCCCTTCGGTCAGGCCGCCGTGCATGGAGCGCCAATCGTACAGCACCGTGTCCTCGCTGCCCTCGCTGCCGACGCTGGAGCTGAGGGAGGCGTTAGCGGTGGGAGGGACGTGCGTTTCGATGAGCACGTGGCCTTGCTCCGTGTCGGTGTAGAGGTACTCCACCGGCTCGTCCAGGTCCTGGAGGAGAGGGCGGCCCCCCGGGGTGTAGGAGAGGTCAGCCAGGCACCGCTGGTGGAGGCCTGATAGTCGGCTCATGCTGTAGCGAGGAGTGCATCCTGTGCCGGGGGTCGATGGGGTGTCATCCCTCGACCTCTTTGGGGAGAAGTAGCTGGAGCTGGATGAGAGCGTCCGAGAGGCGGATGAGGTGGACAGGGATGATTCAGGCGGTGAGTCCGAGTCTTCGGTGATCCACGACGGCTCTTGGTCCCTCTTCGCACCCCCAACTGACTCTGCAGCGTACGTACGTCCGCCGGATTCCTTTACACCTGGTTCACTTGAGCTTGATACGTCATCGGTCAGAAATGGCTGACAAGCTTCCCTGATTTCTTTCCGAAGATCGGCCGGCCAAGGGTCCGAGTGATTATTTTCACGATCTGTTGATGTTTCTTCTTCGACGTCTCTCTCCAGGATAACGGTGTCGGCCATACTGTCGGAGATTCTGAGGGTACCTGCTTGATTGACGCTGTATGAACCAGACTTTGGGCTGGCGCTCTTGGGGATGATGATGGTGTCTGCTTGGCTCGCGCCCGGACTCGAGCCGTCTTCGAGCGAATCTGACTGCGTCTCCTGGTCTACGGAGCTCCAACTTCCGGAATGGAGCGGAGCGGGACAGCGCCCGGGTGTGTCACCGAAGACGCCGTCGTTGCTTTGCGACTTTGTCCTGTCACGGTGGGTTCTGGTCGGGGTGACCAGACTCCGCTCAAACAAAGACAACGCCGTGTTCTCCTGGGTCCTGCTGGGGTTCTCCAAGGTTCTGCTGGGGTTCTCCAGGGTTCTGCTGGTGTTCTCCAGGGTTCTGCTGGGGTTCTCCAGGGTTCTGCTGGTGTTCTCCAGGGTTCTGCTGGGGTTCTTCAGGGTTCTGCTGGTGTTCTCCAAGGTTCTGCTGGGGTTCTCCAGGGTTCTGCTGGAATTCTCCAGGGTTCTGCTGGGGTTCTCCAGGGTTCTGCTGGTGTTCTCCAAGGTTCTGCTGGGGTTCTCCAGGGTTCTGCTGGGGTTCTCCAGGGTTCTGCTGGGGTTCTCCAGGGTTCTGCTGGGGTTCTCCAGGGTTCTGCTGGTTCTCTGGGAACAGCGGCTGAGCCGAGATCGGGTCCGGCCCGTGACGAACGGACTCGGGGTGAAGACGTCAAACTCGTCCTCGCACGCAGCAACTTGGCGAACCACAGGAGTGAATTTCACCGGTTCGATCGCACGCTTTTCCCGAAGAGCGCCTGAAACCTTCCCTTCAGAGCCCCTGATAGTCTCCGACTGTTTGGCTGGAGATATTTTTCCAGGCAGTGTTAGTTTCTCGATGGCTGGATATTCATCTGCTTCAGTCATTTTGTATGATGGTTTTTTTGGCGTTATACTCTGCCTGAATCCATCAATATGGAGGTTAGCATTCGTTTTATAATCCTCATGGCAGGCTTCAGCAGTGTTCTTCCCCATCCCCTGCTCGCCCTCAGCTAATCTCGGATGCACGGAGGCATCGAGGGCACTCGTGTAATGGTCGCTTTCGCAGCTGTTGTACTGGCTACTTTTGCTGCTGCTGCTGCTGCTGCTGCTGCCTGTGCTACACTCTGGCCTCTCCTTGGCCTTCACCTCCGCTACAATCCCGTCGCTCTCTTCGTCCTCGTTCTCTTCCTCAGGCAGCGAATGTCCTATCACGGTTTTCTCCATGTCCTCCGCGGTGAAGTCGTGAGCATCCCTGGAGAAAACGAACACGTGATCCGGGGAGGTGACGTCGATGCCGTGGCGGTCCAGAACGGTGGCCATGCGGCTGGAGTTCAGGAAGCCAGAGTACTCGGAGAAGTCGGGGGAGCAGTGTTCGGTGGCGGCTCTCTCCTGGACGGCGGGGCGCTCCCTGGGAGACTCCGAGCCGAAGACGGGGAAGTACTCGTCGACGTCTTTGAAGCTGACGCTCTTCCGGCTCGCCCGTCGACAGGGAGGGAGGGTTTCCAAAGGCGCCGGAGCATTTCTCATGTTTCCGAACTGAAACTCCGTCGCGTCTTGTGTCGGTATAACGCTGTAGTCCGTGAGGAGAACTCCCTCCTCCAGTCTAGGCAGGCTAGCTTTGGAGCCGCCCACAGACATCTGGGTACTCGACAGCATCGACGGAGCCTCGCTTTTCCATTTACTGTCCCAGTTTTTACTGCGGCCCTCGTTGAGCTTGACATCTGACGGCCTTGAGAGGAGCCCCTCCCTCAGACTGGGTCTCCTCGAGGCGGACGAGTCGAGGAAGGAGCAGCGCGTGCTGCTCAGCGGCGCCTCCCCGAAGTCGCTCAGCAAGGACAGGTTCTGAACAGAGCAGTCGCCCGTCGTCTCAGCGTAGCTCGATGTGTCCGAGTCGCCGTTGTAAACAGCTGTGGAGCAGGAGAAATATCAAAGTAAATACGAAACCAGCGTGTTTGTGATTAAAGTGCAGGAAGGAGACTCTCAGAGACCTAATCCTTGTGGCTCTTAAGGGGCCAAAAGGCCAACGCCTTAACCGTTGAGCCATCTGACCCCAACAATGAGACGTTTAGGTTGCATGTGCTTGATTGATTGACAGACTAAACTAAATCTTTCTGATTCACGTTTCAGTGCCCAACAATGGTGAAATGTAATGAACCTGCTTTATTTCAGGGTTGGAGGTGGAGCCTTTTTGACCCTTAAGATGGGAGTTGCAGAATAATAACAGAGCACAGATGGTTATGAGCAGGGGTGTCCAATCCTTGACCTCGGGGGGCGCTGTCCTGACACTTTTACATGTTTCCCTGCTCCAGCACACCTAATTCTAATGGATAGGTCGTTATCAAGCTCTGTGGAAGCCTCATAATGATCATTCATTAGAGTCAGGTGTGCTGGAGCAGGGAAACATCTAGAACTGTCAGGACAGAAGCTCTCGAGGACCAGAACTGGACCCTCCTGGTTTAGAGGGTCAAAATGTCTTACAGTACTGGAAGAGAGGCAAGTCTTCCTCTGTATCTGTAGAAGTGGACTGATACTCCTGAAGGAGTGAGGCGCACTTTCGATTGTCCTGCTGTTGTGCGAGATCACCTGGTTTGTTGCCTTCCTACAAAGAACAGCGACAAGAAAAACTCAATCCATCTGGCAGATGAATCCATGTTTATACTGGTGTTGAACTATCTGGAAGGACAGCTGGGGACGTTGTTGATTGTGTTGCATATTTTTTTTGTATTCTGTGTGGTTGTGCTAAAGAAGAAATAAACATTTTAGACATGCATTTCTTTTGACACTATAATGGTTCACGCTGGCATGAATACCGTCAATGACAAAACAAGTATGCTTTAAAAGATGCCTTTTCATAAGAGTACCTGGTCTTTTAAATTGGGATTTCCTCCATTCTTCAAGAGCAGTTTAAGGTTTTGATAACAACCCCACAACGCTGCCACATGCAGTGGAGTCAACCCGTCTGTGGATCTGGAGGGAAAGAAACGAAAGCTTTTCACGCATGTCAAACTATCCAGCTGTGATTATATCTGATTGGGGAGGCGAAAAGATTAACGTCTACATCGAATCGTTGATCAGACGCTCTTATCCAGAGCGACTTACAGCAAGTACAGGGACATTCCCCCCTGAGGCAAGTAGGGTGAAGTGTCTCGCCCTAGGACACAACGTCATGTTGGCACGGCCAGGAATAAAACCTTCTGATTACTAGCCCGATTCCCTAATTGCTCAGCCACCTGACTCCATCCATTCACATTTATTCATTTAGCAGACGCTTTTATCCAAAAATGACTTCCAAGAGAGCTTTAAATCCCCAAACATGGCTGGTTGTCAGATCGTATGTATCTAAGTCCAGCGATGATGTACCTGATGTTGGGGTCAGCTCCATACTGCAGCATCAGCTTTAGACAGCGGCTGTTCCTCTCGGACTCTCTACCCACAGCCAGATGCAGAGCTGCAACCCCATCAGAGTTAACACTGCTGGGATCCGCTCCCTGGCACAGGAGGGCCAGCACCGCTCTGACAAGGTCCATCACCGTGGTTATTACAGACAGAGAAGTAATGAAGAACATTTAAATGGCATTGCACAGGCCCATGATGGGTGGGACGCATACTGGATAATCAAAATGGGGTGAGAAAAAGTGATATTTGGGATTTAATCGGTAAACTATTAAACCGGGTCATTTTAGGTTGAGTCTATGAGCTCAACACATAGTCTAAGTAATTTAATTTATATGTGGATATATATAAACAACTAGTTTACTTTGTAAACAAACTATTGTTAAAGGCTTTACACATATTCAATGTTGGGGGCAGGATGCAGCTGACAGTAAACATGGATCTGGGATAGTGAAATAATCCTGAATAACAGCATATATAAACCAGCTGTAGTTATATAAGATCATGTTATATATGTTATATCTGGATACTAAATAGTTATTCTAACTGAGTGAGCTGAAATGTACTGAGATGGAAACACGACAGAACAAAGATCCATGTTAACTTGGACAGAAGCAGAATCAGGTTTATTCACCATTTAAGATGAGCAGGATGGAGCGAAACCATGAACATAGATATAAGGAACTTTAATAATAATAAAATAAAATAAGCACGTACGTTAAAATAGCACTTTTTAAGAATATACCGTCTGAGACAATACAGATAGAATAAAATAAAAAATACCAAAATAACTATACATACGGATATAATAGTAATATATTTCATATTATTATTATTCTCATTATACTGCTGGACAGATCCGCATTATTACCTTGAATCCCCTTCCTTTACTGCGCTGCACAATTCACTTGCCAGATCTCTGCTTTTATATCGATGCATGATTAAAGTTTCCCATTCCAGGTTCCTGCTTGTTTGTCTAATAACCTAGATCATTATTTAACTTTTATAATTTAACTTTTATTCTTTCGATAAAAGGTAGTAAAGTGCAGAAATCCTATCTGGTTCTTACGATAAACAACATGGTTCAAGTTCCCTCCAAGAACACTGATCCCGCCCCCTCGGGGAGAGGCAGAGCACTGATTGGCTGAAAAAGAAGAAGAACACTCATTGGCTGAAAAAGAAGACGTACACTCATTGGCTGAAAAAGAAGACGTACACTCATTGGCTGAAAAAGAAGAAGAACACTAATTGGTTGAATCCGACCAAAATCGATATAAATAATAAATATTCATTTTATCCTCTACTAATTTGACAACGTCCTACGCACGTCTATACTAGTGGTAAAGTTTGAAAATGTACGTGCATGTGACAAATGTATGCAAAAATAAAAATAATAATAATAAACCAACATTATACCCAGTTGGATGTGTGTATGTTACATGCCCTAAATACCAAGGTTTCCCCCAGGGGTATGAGAGAGTGGCATTCATTTTACATGTATTGATGTAGCAGATGCTTTTATCCAAAGCGACTTGCAGTAAGTACAAGGACATTCTCCCTGAGGCAAGTAGGGTGAAGTGCCTTGCCCAAGGACACAACGTCATAAAGCCACAGCTAGGGTTCGATCTCACAACCTTAACCGTTGAGCTATCTAACTCCAAATTTACAGTAAATACAGGGACGTTCATATTTTCATCATCATAGCTAGTGGGCCTCTGATCATCAATCATTTGCCCGATCAATAAATCTGAGGTACCTGTTCAATTCAGATTCAGAATACTTTATTGATCCCAGAGGGGGAAACTCCTTTGCAGCAACGGCACACAGTCTCGCAAAAGCACACAGGGGTAAGGGTGTGAGGTAAAAGAGTAGAAGAGTGCACACAGGGATAAAGGGGTGAGGGCAAAATCGGTAAGGGAATCCACACAAGAAGAAGCAGAGGCTTGGATAAATTATTATGTACAGGCTATACAATTACAATAATACAAGTATTGCTCTTGCAGAATATACAGTGTTATGTTTCACGATGTATGCCACCTGTCCATATTTTGTCCTCTGATAGCTAAACAGGAGTTCTCGCCAAGTTGGACACTTTTGTTTTTTTTTGCCCGGTCAGAGTACGAGGCAGTTTGCATTCCCAACTTAATTCCAGGAAAAGGAGAGAGAGGAACTAATGTATTCTTCAGACATGGAGTGATCGACACGCTGTCCTCCCTCGAGTTGTGGATCAGGCCGACAGGAGGGAGATGAGGGCAGGTGTGAGACCCAGCAGCAGCACCACCAGACTGGGGCGATGGGCTCCGGCAGGGTTGGGGGAAGGTTCCAGACCGCAGTCGGCGTAGGGTTCGATGCAGGCGGCGTAGGCCATGACGTGGGCGATGTAGCTCTGCTCCTGGACGCTGTGGAACAGGTGGCTCATGGGTCCTTTGGCGAAGATGGCCACGTCTTCCGAGCCGTGGGTCTCCGAATCCAGAGGGACTGCCGACTGCTGAATGTATCCCTTGTTGGCTGAATGGGATTAAAGAAGATTCAGCGTTGTATGGTGTGTCATTTCCATTCTGTTATAATCTAATGTAAGTGGTATACAGTATAATGTGCATTTGTATTTCATATAAGTCTCATATATGTTCATTGTTTGCTCCATGCTATCACACTAAAGTCTGTAAAGTCTGCCACTCGCATGGCGAATAAACCCAGATCTGATTCTGAATAACACCCCCATTCATTCATGCATATGTAATTCTAGTTAACATCACAAGGGGGCGCTGGGATATTTTTTGCTGATAATAGGAGGACTGACAGGGTTAGTGTCTGATTTGACAGCAAATACCTGCAACCGTGGCATTCACATCTGGGCGACTTCCATTGATGATCCGATGGCCTGGTCCGTTTCCGTAGAGGGCAGTGGTGTAGCGTTTATCATCCATAGCAAGTGTCCGGACCAATCCTTTTAGATATGAACACAACATTTACATCATAGTCATTTATCAGACGCTCTTATCCAGAGAGACTTACAGCAAGTACAGGGACATTCCCCCCTGACGCAAGTAGGGTGAAGTGCCTTGCCCAAGGACGCAACGTCATGTCGACAAAGCCGGGGTTCGAACCAGGTACCACCAGATTACTAGCTTGACTCCCTAACCTCTTAGCCACATGAATTCCAGCAACATGATGTATTTCTGTCATATAGCATGTTAAAGGTTTTGTCAAATGTCAACGAATAAATAAAGGTTTACCCAAGACCGGATTTCCTCTTTCTGAATAACCCCCGAATGAGAAGACGTGGGAGTGGTCAGCGGTGACCACCGATAACGTGTCCATCTCATTGGTCAGTTCAGCTGCTCGCCCAATCGCCCGGTCAAACTCCACCGCTTCCGTCAAGGCGTAGCTGGCTTTGCTAGCATGGTGACCATGGTCAATTCTCCCCCTTGCCGTTCAAAAGAGGGTCATGGTCGTGAATAAGATATAGTTGTAAAGAATACATAAAAATTAATTTTGATATAAAGAGCAGCTAACACCCCTCAACACTAACTGCTAACTCTTTTATATATAGTTATCTTATTCAAGTTTTTTTATTAATTTATATTATCATTACTAATAATTACATTATATTAAATTACTCATTTTTGTTAGTTTCCTTGCCTACTTTTAAAATGTAAATTCCACATATTTTTATTGCTTGCACCATCCTGTCACAGTAAATTCTGCGTATGTGCAAATTTAAATTGGCGGATAAAACAAATTCTGTTACTGATTCTAACGATATTTGAGTTCAGTCTCCACATTGTGGAGTTCCAGTGAAAAGCGACTCATCTTCTACAAAGAGGTAGAATCCTCTGGGATTCCTGCGAAGGATCTTAATGGCTTTCTCCGTCATTTCCGTGAGAGAAGGGTCCATGGAAGGGTCACGATCCTGCTCATAGCGAGTGTCTTTCGGCTCAAACAGGCCTGGAGATAGAAAACAAGATCTGATCATGTTAATTTACCGCTGATACTCCGACTGCACGCTACCAATCATGGTAATATCATGGAGACATGAGCCAAAAACTCAGCTTATAATAAGAAATGACTGCTGCTATTAAAGCAGCGATATGAAGCTACATGCTGCTGCTGCTACAGTGACACATTATAGTCGTCTTTAGCGATGACCGTTGGTCAAAAATGGCAGGTTTTCTCGTTTGAACACACGGAATCAACCCTTACTGTGAAACACAACAATCTAAGATCAAGTTGTGAACCGTTCCAAATCATGACCTTGAAATATGAATTCGGAACATTTGAGTTACATTTTTACCTAACGTATCACAGCTGAAACTTCCCTCGCTCTGCTCGGGTGCCTTGTATAAGAATGGTACAGAACATTCTACACCCCCCCCCACCCCCTCAACACTCTTACCCATCAGGAAATCTGTTTTCTCTGGGTTCACTTTGTCAAATTCAGCTTTGTTCCAAACATAATGGGCATTCTGAGGGCATGAGTCAGAAGGAGAGGAGGGGGGGGGGGGGGGGGGGGAGGACAAAAACATGAGGAGTTAAGGATTCCATTTTGTCAGACAGCATACAAAGTTGTCACGACAGCCACTGCAAAATATCTCTGTTAAATCCAATGGTGGTCATGACTGATTGGCTGACTGACAGACTGACAAACTGACTGACAAACTGACAGACTGACTGACAAACTGACAGACTGACTGACAAACTGACTGACAGACTGACTGACAGACTGACTGACTGACAGACTGACAGACTGACTGACAGACTGACTGACAGACTGACAGACAGACAGACTGACAGACTGACAGACTGACTAACAAACTGAATGACTGACTGACAGACTGACTGACTGACTGACAGACTGACAAACTGACAAACTGACTGACAGACTGACTGACAGACTGACTGACAAACTGAATGACTGACTGACTGACAGACTGACTGACTGACAGACTGACAGACTGACAGAATGACAGAAAGACTGACAGACTGACTGACAGAATGACAGACTGACAGACTGACTGACAGACTGAAAGGCTGACTGACTGGTTTATTGACTGACTGAGTGACAGACTGACAGACTGAATGACAGACTGACTGACTGACAGACTGACTGACAGGCTGAGAGGCTGACTGACTGGTTTATTGACTGACTGAGTGACAGACTGACAGACTGAATGACAGACTGACTGACTGACAGACTGACTGACAGGCTGAGAGGCTGACTGACTGGTTTATTGACTGACTGAGTGGCAGAATGTACTTTTTTGCCTTGGAGCCACACAGCAGTCAGGTCGGTCTTATCCAGGCGGTCCCCTGTCCTGGTTGGGTACTCTGGGTCCTTGGTCTCTTTGCTGAACATGTATTCTCTCCCTCCGCCGAGAATGACCTATCACAGCACACAAAGGGAAAACAGCCAATGGTTGTCCATGTTTCAATAAATGGCTCCTGGAAAGATGCAGTGAATGTATGACTAGAATATCCCCCCATTCTAAAGTTAAATATTTGGTCACGTTCGTTGAATATTTGGCAGTACAAAAACACAGTTATCCAACGCTGCAAAGACACTTCTTTCAACAAGTCAGAGGCCCTGCAGATTGTTGAGAAGTGTCTGAGCAGCAGTGATCGAATGCGGGCCTCCTGTCCTACGTTGATCTCGGTGTTGTGGACCAGCTGGTAGGCGATGTCCCGGCAGCCTCCGGACACGGCGTCGGCGGGGAGGTCACTGTCGCTGTACCAGCCTCGGTTGGCAGTGTGAGAGTAGGCGGCGGCAGGGGAGGCGTGCTGGACGCGAGCGGTGGAAACGATCCCCACGGACTTCCCTGGAAAGACCAACACACGGAAGCTTTGCAGGATACAGCAGAGAGCAAAGAGCTGCTCTAATGATGGGGGTTTCTTCATTTGACATTAACGTTTGGTCAGCAGACGCTCTTATCCAGAGCGACTCACAGCAAGTACAGGGACATTCCCCCTGAGGTAAGATGTGTGAGGTGTTTTGCTGTACTTGCCTCAGGGGGGAATGTCCCTGTACTTGCTGTAAGTCACTCTGGTTAAAAAAAAACGTCTGTTAAATGACATGTAAAGCGCCCGCCCTTACCCGCCAATTTGGCGCGGTGGAGCACCGATTTGACCTCGTTGCCGAAGGTGCTGTTGCAGGCGTAGCGGCGGGCGGAAGCGCTGAGACCCAGGGTGCCATAGTTGGCCTTCACTCCGCACAGGTAGGCCGTCGCCGTGGCAGCGCTGTCGGGCATCTGCTGGTCCACGTTGTACGTCTGCGAGTGGGGGGGGGGGGGGGGGGGGGGCAACCGCACGCCACGCACACACACAAACGCACAGGCACACTTTTAATGATCTCTATGTGATAAACATTAACCTTTGAGCTCTCTTCATTATCTGCAACTCCCCCTGTTATAAGGGTCCAAAAGACCCCACCTTCAACCCTGAAGTAAAGCAGGCGAACAAAATGTTCACACCGAAATGTGAATCAGAGAGATCTCTCTTTTACTTCAATCAAGCGCATACAATCTAAATGTCTCAATGTTGATGTGCGTTAAAACATCGTTTTGGTTACTTCTGTCTCTTGAAGAGAGAGTAAGGGTTAAGCGTGAACATATTCACAGGAACAGCTTTTATAAAACAGTAGTGAGGCTGCGGAGACCTTGGACAGGGCCAGGTAAGGAAACGTGTCCATGACAAGGCTGGACTCCTCTCCTGTCTTTCCCGCCATCTGCCCTTTGAGGATCCGTGCAGCAGTGATAGTCGGTAGGCCCATGCCTAGGAAGTGGGAGGGACAGGAAACAAACACAGGTCAGACGTGGGGGCGGAGCCTTCCTATCAAGGTCAAGTTCACTTCATCGTCTCTCTATTGTCTTTATTAATGAAATTAGTTTCGCTGCATTACTCGTCATATGAAAACAATACAAACAAACAGACACAAAGCAGTTAATAAATAAAATATCAGAGAAAAAAGGAGGGAGGGGGATGTCACCAATTACCGCCTTTATCAGACGCTCTTATCCAGAGCGACTTACAGCAAGTACAGGGACATTCCCTCCTGAGGCAAGTAGGGTGAAGTGCCTTGCCCAAGGACACAATGTCATCTTGACACAGCCGAAGTTCAAACCAGGGACCTTCTGATTACTATCCTGACGCCATAACCGACTGCGCCACATGACTCACGTGACATGATTACAGCTTCTGAGTCCATGCCTAACTCTCTCTCTTCATAGACTTTGTTTCAGGAGGGACATTAAATTACATTTATTTATTTAGCAAACGCTTTTATCCAAAGCGACTTCTAAGAGAGCTTTTGGAAGTGGCTTTGCTGGGAGACAGACAGAGATCTACAGGTTTGTTTCATTATCTTAACCTCGACCCTAATGAACTTTAGCTGACATTTAATTATTTTGCCAGCAAGGAGAAAAGATAGCATGCTTTCCAGGAGAAGTTGGATGAATTGAATGAAATGAATCGGTATTAAGTTTCACATTTTTCATTTCAATGTCTCAAATACATTTTCATCTGCCCATGCAGGTGAAACTCCAGTGTTTGTTTACTGAAATCAGATATTTTACAGGTCGACAGATATCTCATTAATAAACATGAATATCTATCCTGCTAGTCTATTTCGTATTCTCCTCCCTCCGTCCTCCTCTTTTTTCCCCTCTCGCTTTCTCCCTTTCACTATATTTTTCTCTCCCTCCACACCCTCTTTCTCTTCCTCTATCTCTTGCTGTCCTCCCTCCCACTCCCCCCCTCTCGCTTTCACTCTCTCCCCACTCTTTTGCTGTGCTCTCTTTCTCTCTCTCTCTCTCACCCTCCCCCTCTCTCTCTTTTGCTGTCCTCTCTCTCTTTCTCTCTCTCCCTCCCTCCCCCTCTCTCTTGCTGTCCTCTCTCTCTCTCCCTCTCTCTCTCTCTCTCTCTCCCCCCTCTCTCTCCCTCCCTCCATCCCCCCTCTCTCCCTCCCTCCCCCCTCCCTGTCTCCCCCCTCTCTCTCTCCCTCCCTCCCCCTCTCTCTCTCTCTCCCTCCGCCCCCCACCCTCTCTCCCTCCCTCCCTCCCCCCTCCCTGTCTCCCCCCTCTCTCCCTCCCTCCCTCCCCCCCTCTCTCTCTCTCCCTCCCTCCCTCCCCCCCCTCTCTCTCCCCCCCCCCCCTCTCTGTCCTTCCTCAGTCATGTACCGTCTCCCAGGAACAGGATGGTGTTCTTGGCTCTCTGCAGGTTAGGCTTCACATCCAGAGCCCTCTGCAGCGCCTGCTTGGCCTTGTTGTTCCAGAAGCTCGGGTGCTCTTCTTCCTCTGGGGAACCAAGAAGACACAGACTGGAGGTTCTGTCTAGCCAGCTGTCATCCAAGCACCACATACAACTGTTTTAACTGAAATAACTGTTTAGTCAGACCCGACCTAACCCAAGACCAATATTAGTGCAGTTAGTGTCATTTAGTATTAGCCGAGTCACAAATGAACCAGTTGGCATTTCACTAATCTATACATCATTGATCTAAATGATCTGTATATAACTGCTTCTTATCCTCTTCTGATTGGAACTGAATCATCAGGGACACTGAACTGCGTTTTGTTTCCTTGTATTTATCCATGTTTAATGACAATCAAGTTTAATCTAATCTAAATTTAGTTCAGGACAGGCTTCAAGGGTTAGGTTTATCTTTTTCGTGGGAAAAGTAAAATCATAGCGTAAGTCACCCAAATACGATGGTCAAAATGACGTAATAGATATATTTTACACAGCATTTAACAGTCTTTGGAATTAAATTTATGAGCAATGAAATGCATAGATTGTAAGACAAAACCCAGTTTTCACTGTCTTCAACTCACCTGGAATGACAGAAAAAGACAGATCCAAACACAGGAAGATCAGTAATCCCAGAATGAGGACTTGTTTTGCAGCCATGATCCTGAGTTGCATGTGTGTTAAGCACCGAGGGTTTTAAACTCAGACCAGGGTGCAAAGGTCACAGTAACATCTCAGCCTTGCCATGCGTGTTTACAGGGTTTTTATGAACTTAATCACATATATAACACACGTATGTACATGTTCTCGTCCCTTTGGCACTTGTTTGGTTCCTCAGAATGTCTGCTTCGTAATCTGACTACCTGCAGTGGTTGGGGGCTATCTTGTCGTTATCAGTGATCATTATTGTTATAATATAAACTATATGATGGGAATCTGCAAGGTGTGATGATAAAAACCTGCTCCGTAAAATACTGTTCTGCATTTCTGGGAAAATGGTTGATAACAACAACTGTTGAAGTGAAAGATCTAAACCAACTGTAGGGCAGATAACTGGAGTTATCTACGAGTTCACAACTTGAAGCATTAACCATGAATTCATTTCTTATCTTCTATTATTCCTTTTGACTGTGTATGTTCTGTATCTTGAAACAACATAGGAAAAATGTGCAACATTTATTTGTTAACCCTCCTGTTATGTTCCAGGTCAAATTGACCCGTTTTAAAGTTTGAAGATCTAGGAAAAATAGTTACAAGTATTTTTTCAGTATGAAACTTCTTCTGCTTACCTTAATTAGTGTAATCAACATATGATATGAAAATTGTTCATGTCACATATTTGCAATCACCCCCTGCATGTTTATATCACATAGATACTGTTCGGGTCAATTTGACCCGGCAGTCAAACTGGTGGTAAAAGGGTGTTGGAAACTGTTTTTTTATTTGCAACTGTGAGATATATTTCATCCCAATCACTCACACACACACACACACCCACACACACAAACACGTACACACACACTCCGTGCACACACAGAGCACACACACACAAAGGTGCAGGTGTTATGATATTTGACGAGAACCATTTATATTCTTGTGGGTAAACTATCCACACCCACAAACACCCACACACACACACACACACACACACACACACATACACACACACACACACACACTCAGTGCACACACAGAGCACACACACACAAAGGTGCAGGTGTTATGATATTTGACGAGAACCATTTATATTCTTGTGGGTAAACTATCCACACCCACACACACACACACACACACCCACACACACACACACTCAGTGCACACACACACACACACACACCCACACACACAGACACTCAGTGCACACACAGAGCACACGCACACACACAGGTGCAGGTGTTATGATATTTGACGAGAACCATTTATGTTCTCGCGGGAAAACTCCACCCACATTCAGTGCACACTCAACAGGGAAAACATGAAAGATTATTTGCATGGGAGTCCTACCAATATTACACTCTGTCAGGCAAACCTTTACAAAATGACCAGCAGAAGCAGAAGGATGACAGTCCAGGAGGCTCTGGAAGTCATCCTTGATTATGACAGTGAAGTGGAGGAGGATGTGTCTGAAGATGATGACCATCTTGTGCTAAATTCTGATTCTAATGATTCTAATTTTGAACCAGATGAGGGAATTGCTATCCCTATTCCTCCAAGTAAGACATTCATGTCCAAAAATTGTGAAATACAGTGGTCTTCATCCCCAGATACACATCAGGCAAAACTGTCTGCAGAAAATATAATCGACAGTGCCAGGGCCCACTAGGATGGCAGTGACTCGTGTGACTGATATCAAGTCAACTTTTGAGCTGGTCATGCCAGATTCAAAACAGAAAATCATTCTGGAAATGACTCATCTGGAAGGGAGGCGTGTTTTTGGGTGGAATTGGAAGGACCTAGACAAAACACATTTAGATGCATATTTGGGGCTCCTCATCCTTGCTGGGGTCTATAAGTCGAGGATGAATCGACAGCCAGTCTGTGGGATGCAGAGACAGGCAGGGCTATATTTCAAGCCACAATGTCTCTGGAGACTTTTCATATTTTCTCCAGACTGATCCGATTTGATAATCGAGAGACAAGGGCTGGTAGATTTAAAGCATTGGTAGTATATTGTACAAATCAATGATGATTGTTATTGTTCGGATTATAAATAGATAGATATATAGATACAGATATATATGTATACAGTATACTGTATATATCACACTTAACACAACTTTCACACACACTTTGGCCAGTTCACTGTCTCATTTCGATGGCAGATTTGTGGTCAGGAAACATCACTTGGACACACTGGTGTGTTTGGTTCCAAGATATTGGCTGTGTCTTGTTTTTTCCCCTCTTGACATTGGGTGTTTTATGACGTCAGACTGAGGACTTTTCATTGTGAAATGACTTTATAATGGTAAAAATTGTTGGCACCCCTGACACTTCTACCAGATAACACTGAATGTCTTGGGTGCCAACATTTTTGGCCCTGCCTGTATGTACTGCTGATTAGATAGTAATCTGTACTCTGTACTCTCTTACTGCTCATAAAAGATGGTGTAGTAAGGACACGATTCAGAGTTATATTAGATTAGATTCAACTTTATTGTCGTTACGCATGTATAAATACTAGGAAATGAAGTACAGCCGATTAGCCATGTTGCCTGAGGAATACCTTGAGTGAACTAAAGGGGGCTAAATTAACTAAATTAGAAAGTAGCTTTCTTTAACTGTGTGCATCAGAATACGTTTATTTTTGGCATCAGGATGTCAACATTTTTCATTGGACAGAAACATTTGGTACATTTTGTTTATAAAAATACACCAAGACGTTCATAAAAAAAACACATTCATTAAAAAACACACACACAGAAAATGAGTATAAAGCTAATTGGCACATCTAGATACAGTATGTGCACGTACAATCTGAAGAAGGCAGCTTCATCGAGTTGGTGACACAAAAACCTTGAAAAAAATCGGTATAAAAAAAAGTTCATCAACCTTCTGCAATGCTGAGGTAAACGTGATTCTTGTAAACTGTGCATTATGAAACAGCTGCGTCTCAAAACATTAACGAGCTAAAACAATGCGACGCGCGCTCCGCATGACCCCTCCTGCAGCTGCGCTCCGTCCGACACCACGAGCGTTATCTCGGAAAACACCTTTCCCTGATAAAGATGGGAGCGGTGAGCTGCAGTTCAGAGTCGTCCGCTGGTTAAACTTCTGTCGTCCGCTATTCGAGAACCAGTCGGAGATTAACGATACACAGGGACGTCGATTTCACAACGGATTGCATAAGAGTAACTTAAAAAATATATATACAAAATCCCTCCTACATTGAGCCGTGCATGCGCTTGCGTGCGGTCATCTGCACAGGGGCAGCAGGAGGGCGCTGAGCCAGAGGACAGACGCCGACGAGGGGTGGGCGTGTCCCTGGGAGGTGGGGGGATTCGGGGGGCAGTCGGAGTAGGGCTTCAGGCAGGCTGCATACGCCATCACGTGCGCCACGTAGTTCTGCTCTTTGACCCCGTGGAACAGGTGGGCCATGGGACCACGGGCGTATATGGCCACATCCTCCCCTCCGTGAGTCTCTGAGTCCAGGGGCACGGCGGCCTGCTGCATGTACTCCTCATCATCTGAGGAGAAGGAGGGGTTGACGATGATGCAGAAACAGCTTAAGACAGAGGGGTCTCCAACCCTGGTCCTCGAGGGCCGCCGTACAGAAGGTTTTAGATGTTTCCTTGCTCCAGCACACCTGACTCCAAGAAATGGGTTCTTATCGAGCTCTGTGGAGGCTTGATAAGGACTATTCGGTAGAGTCACGTGTGTTGAAGCAAGGAAACACCTAAAACCTTCTGGACGGCGGCCCTCAGGGAGCAGAACTGGTGCCTCCGTGGTTTAGAAGCACACACGAGACCGTCTGCAGTCATAAACCGCAGTCTCACAGCGCACATCGCTCCAGGTGATAAGATGTGATAAGAAAGCGCTGCGCTCGTACGATAACCCCGCCCCATTACTCACAGTAATCCACCAGGGTGATGTTTCCGCGGGACCCGTTCACGTGGACATAGCCAGGGCCGTTGGCGTACAGGATGCTTGTAAACGGCATCTTATCGTCCGCTTGCTTTGGTGCCAAACCTGGAAGAGAGATGCTCCGAGTTGGCGGGTGTCGGTTGAACGGTGGACATTTTAGTGGACCTCAGCTCACAACTAAAATATTTTATTTCACTTATTTCCCCCCCCCCCCCCGCCTTTTACCGCCCCTTAAATACCCTATAGTGTATAACTCACTAGAGTCTAGAGGACCTGGGTCATTAGAGAGCGCTGCTTTAAACTAAACACACATCTTTCAGCTTACGTTAAAAAACTTAGTAGCCAGGCTGCAGGAATATTTTGCTGCTTCTCCCAAATAGTGGAAGAACCATTTTGTGTTTTGTGTTGGTGGATCAATTGTAGTTGGCTTGCTAACGAAAGGCATCTTATTTAAGCAAATCACACTCAAGATGGTGTTTTACTGGTTAATTTCAGCACAATTTACATTTATTAATTTAGCAGATGCTTTTATCCAAAGCGACTTACAGTAAGTACAGGGACATTCTCCCTGAGGCAAGTAGGGTGAAGCACCTTGTCCAAGGACACAACATCATATAGCCACAGCCGGGGCTCAATCTCACAACCTTCCGATCATGAGGCCAACGCCTTAACCATTGAGCCAACTTGACCCACCCTGATCTTAGTCCCTCTCATGTTGTATTGCTTAAACATGATTTGTTCATTTCTTATCTACAGTCACATTCAGTCATTTATCAGACCGCTCTTATCCAGAGAGACTCACAGCAAGTACAGGGACATTCCCCCCTGAGGAGAGTAGGGTGAAGTGCCTTGCCCAAGGACACAACGTCATCTTGACAGGGCCAGGATTAGAACTCTCAATCTTCTGATTCTGCTAGTCCGATTCCCTCACCGCTCAGCCACTTGACTCCTCTTATCTGAAAGCATCACGTTGTATTTCCTTGTCTACAGCTGGGGCGACCTCATTTCAACGACCATATTTTCCCACCAATAATACAAATAAACTTTAACGCATGTTTCTGTCAACTATGAAGTCTGCAAACACCCCTCCCCCTGTCGGAGAGGATTTCTGAAACTGTAAATCAAATAGGATCATTTCCATGTACAATCCGTGCCTGTAGACTGGACAGAAGGTAGAACAAGCAAAACAACAGAGTAGATGTCAACATCATGACAACTTCCCTTCGCTCAGCTACGGTGGTTTCAGTGGCAGGATTCTTGCCCACCATGTGCAACGGCCTGGGTTCGATTCCCAGCCAATGCGTTGAACGTGAGCGCGCCTGTAATTTCCCAACTGTGGGACTAATAAAGGGTAATGTTCTCTACTTTAATTTGCATTTATCAGACGCTCTTATCCAGAGCGACTTACAGCAAGTACAGGGACATTCCCCCCTGAGGCAAGTAGGGTGAAGTGTCTTGTGCCTTACCCAAGGACACAACGTCATGTTGACACAGCCGGGTCTCAAACCGGGTACCTTCTGATTACCAGCCCGCCTGCGCCACATGACTCCCTGTACTGAGCGCTCTGCGGGGCCGGCGCACGCCGCTGCGTCCTGGGTCGTACCAAAGATGGGGTTCCCTCGCTGGGTGTTCCCCCCGAAGGTAAAGACGTGCGAGTGGTCTGCCGTTACCACGGTGAGCGTGTCCGAATCCCTGGTGAGGCGAGACGCTCGCCTGATCGCCTGGTCGAACATCACCGTCTCGGTCAGCGCAAGCTTGGCGATGCCATCGTGATGCCCGTGGTCGATTCTCCCTCTTAGAAAAAAACACCCACATCAACCTGAAGTCAGTATTAATTAATCTAAAAATCTCTGAAAAACAGCACTTTTCCAAGTACTACACTAGCATAGTATAGTCCAGTATTTTAGTACAGACTATACTGTAAGTATTAAAGTACTGTTAATAATACTCATCTTCCACAAAGAGGAAGTAGCCTTTAGGGTTCTTGCTAAGAATCTGAATGGCCTTCTCTGTCATCTCCACGATGGAGGGATCTCGAGAGATATTCCGGAACACCTCAAAACGCATGTCCTTGGGCTCAAAGAGACCTAGAGAGGCAAGACGGAGAGATTTTATAGAATTTTACATTTCAAAAGTCTGCTTGTGGAGATGTACGTCTTCAAGAAAAATTACTATAGTAGAAATACTATAAGAACTAAAAGATAAATAGCATACCCATGAGGCGGTCTATTGTTTTTACGTTGACCTCGTCAAACTGTTTTCTATGCCAAACATACTGGGATTTCTTGTTCTGAAAAGGACAAATTTGTAGGAAAGGTCAAAAATTTATACAAATTGTTAAGTTTTTACAACAATATGCACAACCAAATATGAGGTAACCTTCTTGGCATTCAGCCAAACATCAATGAGGTTCCTTTTGTCCTTGCGATCTCCTTTCCTGGAAGAGGAGGTGGGGTAC
This sequence comes from Protosalanx chinensis, assembly GCA_030340685.1. Taxonomy (NCBI): domain Eukaryota; kingdom Metazoa; phylum Chordata; class Actinopteri; order Osmeriformes; family Salangidae; genus Protosalanx; species Protosalanx chinensis. The sequence goes on from CM059340.1 coordinate 967,718, forward strand.
TCTGGATCTGGGGTTCCTTTAGGGGTCATGTACATCCTCCCCCCCCCAGCACCACCTATCACCACAGGAAAACACAGTAAGTTGTCCAAATATTAGCGCGTGTGTGTTTGCGTGCGTGAAAACGGGACGCAGAGAAAGCGAGACATGATGAAACAAACGGGCGGGACTCTTACGTCGATGTCGACGTTGGTGACCAGCTGGGTGGCGATGTCCACGCAGCCCTGGCGCCGGGCGCTGGAGGGCATGTCGGCGTCGCTGTACCAGCTGCGGCTCACCGAGTGGGCGTAGGCGGCGGCCGGGGATGCGTGCTGGACGCGCGTGGTGGTCACGATGCCCACAGACTTTCCTGAGAGGAGAAACGGCAAAACGTTTCGACGGGCTGAGCGTCAAACAGACCGTCCATCCTAGGGAGTCACAACACTTTACACAAGTCAGAGGGAGGCAGGAGGAGGCAGGAGGAGGCAGGGGGAGGTAGAGGGAGGAAGGAGGAGGCAGGGGGAGGGAAGAGGAGGTAGAGGGAGGAAGGAGGAGGCAGGGGGAGGAAGAGGAGGTAGAGGGAGGAAGGAGGAGGCAGGTGGAGGAAGGAAGAGGCAGGGGGAGGAAGGAGGAGGCAGGGGGAGGAAGGAGGAGGCAGGGGGAGGGAAGAGGAGGTAGAGGGAGGAAGGAGGAGGCAGGGGGAGGAAGGAGGAGGCAGGGGGAGGAAGGAGGAGGCAGGGGGAGGAAGGAGGAGGAAGGGGAGGGAAGAGGAGGCAGGGGGAGGAAGAGGAGGTAGAGGGAGGCAGGGGGAGGGAAGAGGAGGTAGAGGGAGGCAGGAGGAGGCAGGGGGAGGGAAGAGGAGGCAGGGGAGGAAGGAGGAGGCAGGGGGAGGGAAGAGGAGGTAGAGGGAGGCAGGGGGAGGGAAGAGGAGGTAGAGGGAGGCAGGAGGAGGCAGGGGGAGGAAGGAGGA
>CM059340.1:973437-1001728 GCA_030340685.1 Protosalanx chinensis
CGCGACAGAGAAGATATCGGAGCCGTTTGGCGCAGTCAGTTAGGGTGTTGGGCTGTGATAAGAAGGTTCTCGATTTGAATCCTGACTGTGCCAACTTGGCATTGTGTACTTGGGCAAGGCACTTCACCCTACTTGCCTCAGGGGGGAATGTCCCTGTACTTGCCGCAAGTCGCTCTGGATAGGAGCGTCTGATAAAATGACTACATGGAAAACTTCGTTACAGAAGCTTATATAAAACAGACCTGTAGTCAGACAAGGTGACAATGGCATTAAAAGAGAAATTCAAAGGCCTTTTCCGGAAAGTGTAGTCCCCAAGAACCTTACATAAAGACCCCTCGATCACAGACATAACAATAACGAAAAATCCCAGCGGCAAATGACACGATCGTAATCAAACATATATTCAGTGTGACAACGGCAATATTATTCGACAAGCGGTAATTCACGCCTCGCCAGCGGAACCCTCCCTGAAAACCAACAAGATCAAACGGTCCGCAGAGATCATGTGTTCTCCTTCCAAAACATTGTTTCGCTCGCCCCTTTGCACCGTTTCAAAGCTATCTGGGTTTGAACTGAGGGGGCAACTCATAGAAACACATGATCAGGTTTAGAGTCCGGGGTCAAAACCAGGTAACGCTGCAACATTAAACCAAATGTGACCAAATCTTAAGACCCAGAAGGTTTTTTCCCATGGCTAGCACCGAACGAACAGGATGTGAATGGCAGCAACAGCCTATTATTGCTACAAATCCTCCAAAGCACAGCATAGGAAATGATTTATAGCCGTAATGCCGCGCAGCGGAGACAGATTTGGGATCGTGTTACCGTCTCTGTTTTCCAGTATCTGGGGGTTCATGGGTGGCGTGTAATGGATCGCTTCGTTCACACCTACGGTTTTGCATAGATTGGCAGACAGAAATGCCGCGTCATCGCATACTTCATTGCGAGCAGATTGCTGATTGGCCAAAAGCACCCGGGGTTCGGAGAAGGAGGAAAAAGTTCAGCGTTGCCGCTTTTGATTCATCTCGGCTTTGATTTCTTCCAAACAAAATGGAGAGGCGTCTTTGGAGAAGGAAAGATCTTTTTTCTTGTATTTTTTTGGACCAGATCAAAAGTCACTCTCAGGTTGTCTGAAGATCTGAGGGAGGCGCAACACCAGGGTCACCGAAGCGCCGATCTCATCGGTCTTGTGAGAGACACACAAAGAAAAAAACGATACCTGAATTCTCCAGTTGCTTTCGATGTCTAGAAGCCATTACAGTTGACAATGGACGGCCAATTGGAAAGGGAGTCATTGGAATATGATTCACAGGAATATGATGCTGTCCTGATGTTTTTAGGAACATTATGTTTTCCCTGAAACAGACACTGTACTTCCACTTTGCCTGACATATGAATTAAGTTGATTTCCCGAAGAAAGAAAAAAGTATTCCGTTCCCTTCAAAGCCCAAAAGTGGTTCGAGAATTACTTGTGTCACCGTAACATTAGCCTGGTCTTTTTGACGGTGTTACCTTTTTTCGAAGGAGAGGAAACTGGAATTGATTTTGAAAGGCCACTCTAAGAAAAGCCATTCAGAGTGCACCTGTGCATCAAGGAACCCCTCCACCTTTCTTATAGTCAGAAATAATTTCCCCTTTGAAGCTCGTCTTTGCGATGTCTTTCTCTAGCAGAGGTTCCCCCGGTGAAGATCAGAGACCTTGTCACCGGATACGCGCTTCATGTGGCGCAGTCCGTAAGGGAGTCAGGGCTAGTATTCAGAAGGTCCCTGGTTCGAACCTTGGCTATGCCAACATGACGTTGTGTTCTTGGGCAAGGCACTTCACCCTACTTGCCTCAGGGGGGGAATGTCCCTGTACTTGCTGTCGCTCAGGATAAGAGCGTCTGCTGAATGTCATCAAGCAGCAGTGTTTGGTGCTGTCTGAAAACATCCTAATCTGGGTTATTAATCCCGAACGAAACCGACAACTGGAGACAGGTCTTAAAAACCAAAATGGCAACCTTTTGAGCTGAGCAGATACTCGTGATATATCCCCAGGTGGTTTTGTTCTCCATGAGGGCAGAGGATGATTAATTAGACGTTAATGGTTGTCATTTGGAGATAAAGAGAACAAGGGGAGGCCATTTGCATGGAGTGCTGACAGGTAAAGAAAGCCACACTGCAGGTGGTCCATCCTCCTGATGGTAGACAATGGATCGGGGGTCAGAGGTAAGTTACCATATGCGAGCACCCCCCTCACACCTCAGAGAATAGCCCCCTAATCACCTGCTCACTCTGGACAAACAGCAAGGCTCAAATACAGAACATAGTGGGTGAGTGACAATCAAACAAACAGCAAGAGAGGACACTTACGGCTTCAGCGATGTCACTCCTGTGCCTTTGTACAGTTATAATTGGATGCTAAATGTATTTCGTTACCCTGCACTTGTACCTGTGTAATGACAATAAAGTTTATTCTAATCTAATCTAATAGGTGTCGGCACACATACACTTTAAAAAGAAGCCCTACCTAATTGAACCTGGTGTCCCATTTCTCTTCTGTATGCTAGAGGGTCATCGTTGTCTTGGGTTCTGAAATGGACGTTTGTTTATCAGACGCTCTTATCCAGAGCGACTTACAGCACAGTACAGGGACATTCCCCACTGAGGCCAGAAGGGTGAAGAGCCTTACCTAAGGACATCATGTAGCCACAGCCAGGAATCAAACTCACAACCTCTCAATCAGTAGCCCAATGCCTTAACCACCGAGCCACCTGACTCTCCCCATCTTCTATTGAGTATTAACAATGGCACAATTCCCACCAAAGACATCTTAATTCTAATACCTGAGCTCATTTGAAAACATTTTTGTTAGGTCAATTCAGCGAGATCACAGCTCGCACAAGACGCTCTTAACAGTAATGACAGTCCCCCCCCCTTGTAGACATGGCTACACTGTCCATGCGTTGGCCAACAGTGGCCCATGCCACCTGGAACTCTCCAGCCCAGGACTTCACAGAGCTCTGAAGCTCTGAATCCAGCCTCTGATTGTGCTTTGATGTCTCATTAAGGCTGCCGTGAGGGAAAACACAGAAGGAAAAAAAATCATAACATTTGGTCTTTCTTTTTATTTTACCGGTGGTGGTGGAGGAGGGGGGGGGAGGAGGAGGAGGAGGGGGAGGAGGAGGAGGAGGGGGAGGAGGGGGAGGAGGGGTCCAACACTGAGCAGACCCTGAAAGTGCTCTGGACTTTTCCGCTGGACCACCTAAAACGCTGCTCCCTGAAGCCCCCAGTGTGCTCTGAGGAAACTGGGCTCCTCCTGAGCGGCTAACGCCCTCCATGATGCCCTCCCTCCCACTGTGATGCCCTCCCTCCCAATGTGATGCCCTCCCTCCCACTGTGATGCCCTCCCTCCCAATGTGATGCCCTCCCTCCCACTGTGATGCCCTCCCTCCCACTGTGATGCCCTCCCTCCCACTGTGATGCCCTCCCTCCCACTGTGATGCCCTCCCTCTCTCTGTGATGCCCTCCCTCCCTCTGTGATGCCCTCCCTCCCACTGTGATGCCCTCCCTCCCACTGTGATGCCCTCCCTCTCTCTGTGATGCCCTCCCTCTCTCCGTGATGCCCTCCCTCCCACTGTGATGCCCTCCCTCCCTCTGTGATGCCCTCCCTCCCAGTGTGATGCCCTCCCTCCCACTGTGATGCCCTCCGTCCCACTGTGATGCCCTCCCTCCCACTGTGATGCCCTCCCTCTCTCTGTGATGCCCTCCCTCCCTCTGTGATGCCCTCCCTCCCACTGTGATGCCCTCCCTCCCACTGTGATGCCCTCCCTCCCTCTGTGATGCCCTCCCTCCCACTGTGATGCCCTTCCTCCCACTGTGATGCCCTCCCTCTCTCCGTGATGCCCTCCCTCCCTCCGTGATGCCCTCCCTCTCTCTGTGATGCCCTCCCTCTCTCCGTGATGCCCTCCCTCCCTCCGTGATGCCCTCCCTCTCTCTGTGATGCCCTCCCTCCCACTGTGATGCCCTCCCTTCCTCCCTCTGTGATGCCCTCCCTCTCTCTGTGATGCCCTCCCTCTCTCCATGATGCCCTCCCTCCCTCTGTGATGCCCTCCCTCCCACTGTGATCCCCTCCCTCCCACTGTGATGCCCTCCCTCCCTCTGTGATGCCCTCCCTCCCTCCATGATCCCCTCCCTCCCTTCCTCCATGGGACCTGGTTTTCTCTTTTGTCTCACGACGCGAGCCGTTTACATCTTCATCCGTATTCTTGAGTGGTTGGGCTGTAATGGAGGTACCTGGATTTGACATCCACAGCGTATGCTTTGGAGAAATTACATCTCAATCAATGGCCCTTGGCCTTCTTCTAATTCATGGGCCAGGAACATATATATCCATAAAGAGCAGATGTTTGAGTACTGTTAGCGATGGACCACGTGTTGAAGTGAGATACCGTTAACATCATCCTTGCAGTTCTTTTCTTAGAGCAGGAAAGGGCCTGTGTTTACACTGCGCAGATGGTTAATCTACCACAGCTCTGGACTCTCAGCGACGGAGATCCAAGACTAACATTATGAAATGAACAGCACAAATTACTGTAAAAATAGAGGGCTACTTTAAAATAAACCCAGCTGATTTTACATTCACTGAAATATTAGTTCATCTGAACCTCCCTCTCCCCCCCACTCCCTCTCCCCCCCACTCCCTCTCCCCCCCACTCCCTCTCCCCCCCACTCCCTCTCCCCCCCACTCCCTCTCCCCCCACTCCCTCTCCCCCCCACTCCCTCTCACTCCCTCTCCCCCCCACTCCCTCTCCCCCCCACTCCCTCTCCCCCCACTCCCTCTCCCCCCCACTCCCTCTCCCCCCCACTCCCTCTCCCCCCCACTCCCTCTCACTCCCTCTCCCCCCCACTCCCTCTCCCCCCCACTCCCTCTCCCCCCCACTCCCTCTCCCCCCCACTCCCTCTCACTCCCTCTCCCCCCCACTCCCTCTCACTCCCTCTCCCCCCCACTCCCTCTCCCCCCCACTCCCTCTACCCCCAACTCCCTTTCCCCCCCACTCCCTCTCCCCCCCACTCCCTCTCCCCCCCACTCCCTCTACCCCCCACTCCCTCTCACTCCCTCTCCCCCCCACTCCCTCTCCCCCCCACTCCCTCTCCCCCCCACTCCCTCTCCCCCCACTCCCTCTACCCCCAACTCCCTTTCCCCCCCACTCCCTCTCCCCCCCACTCCCTCTACCCCCCACTCCCTCTACCCCCCACTCCCTCTCACTCCCTCTCCCCCCCACTCCCTCTCCCCCCCACTCCCTCTCCCCCCACTCCCTCTACCCCCAACTCCCTTTCCCCCCCACTCCCTCTCCCCCCCACTCCCTTTCCCCCCCACTCCCTCTCCCCCCCACTCCCTCTCCCCCCCACTCCCTCTACCCCCCACTCCCTTTCCCCCCCACTCCCTCTCCCCCCCACTCCCTCTCCCCCCCACTCCCTCTCCCCCCCACTCCCTCTCCCCCCCACTCCCTCTACCCCCCACTCCCTATCCCCCCACTCCCTCTCCCCCCCACTCCCTCTCCCCCCCACTCCCTCTCCCCCCCACTCCCTCTCCCCCCCACTCCCTCTCCCCCCCACTCCCTCTACCCCCCACTCCCTTTCCCCCCCACTCCCTCTCCCCCCCACTCCCTCTCCCCCCCACTCCCTCTCCCCCCCACTCCCTCTCCCCCCCACTCCCTCTCCCCCCCACTCCCTTTCCCCCCCACTCCCTCTCCCCCCCACTCCCTCTCCCCCCCACTCTTTCCTCTCTTCTCTCCTCCCTTTCAATGAAAAATCAAATATAAACACGGGCTGGAGTCTGTATTTTTTCACTCGTGTATGACTCCGGGGGAACATTTCCTTCTCTTGAAAGATCAAAGACCCAAATATGGCTTTTAGGATACCATATAAACCTTAACTACGACACGTTCCCTGTGGAGAACCGGCGAAAACAGCCATCGATCCCGAAGCTCAGTCCCGTGTTTGACCCATCCGATCGGGGCTATTCAGAGGGTCAGATCCACCCCCAAACCCTGCATTAAACCACCGATGTCTTCATCCTAACCTAACTTTCCCATCATCTGCGCAGTCGCTTTTGCGCGCCGCGTCTGAACGTGTGTCGGTGCCCACGCCATCAGGCGGAAGGCGAATTAGGAAAACATGCGCATTCGAATATATCTACGAAGAAGAAGAAGAAAAAAGTAACATTATAAATTCATTCTTTCCATGCGCAGCCTGACTCTCCTGTGTGAGGAAGCCAGACCCCGGCTTAAGTGGCAGGGTATCGTATAGCTCTGATGTCTGCTTCCTCAATGAGCAGACTCTGTTTGCATGTTGCTCAGCTACAGAACAGCAGCGGCTAAATAGTTCTGCGCAAGACAGTCGGAATATGATTACATTCTCTCACTAAGAAAAAGAAACATTTAGCAAATGCAGATCCATTTCGGTGGAAAATGTGCTAAGGCCGTCTCTGTATCATATTCTAAGAATACATTTATGAAGCCCTGAAAATATGAGCACAGAACATTTTCTATTGCTTTGTAATGGAAGTTTTTTTAACCATATTGAGTGAAGGTTCGAGGTTACTTTGTCATTTTATCCTTGTGTTAAAACGGTAATGACATTAAATGAAACGACAAAAAAAAAAATGTCATTTAAAACACTTTGATATCAGATCATACTGTCATCCAAAATAACAGACACTTTAGTAACATGTTAATTTAGGTATTGTGTTAGTCTGAGGTAAAGAGCGATGTGAAGGATGAAAGATAGTTATTTACCCAGTCTACAGGCCAGTTTAACTGCCTGAGGAAAGCCTATACAACGCTAGGTTAGGATTACATTTTTACAGGAGACATCTTGTGTCATATATTCAAGAAAATATTCCAAGTTAAGGATAGCGAACAGGTTTGAATCGTTTGGCTTTTCAACCATTTGTCCCCAAAACATTTGATAAATCATTTAAAGTAAATCTTTTTCTACTAATACAATCCCAAACACTACCAATTCACCGTTTGTTTTTAAGATAAGATAATCCTTTGTCTTGCAGTGGGGAAATTGCATTATAACAGTTCAGTAGTCAGAGAAGCAGATTAAAACACAGTACAAGATACAGAGAATCCTATCAAATATGAAGATCTAAGAGTATAAAATAGTAGCGGTATATAAAGTAAGTGAGAGGGTGAAATGAGTGACCAGTTATTGCCAGTTATTGCCTTTTTACTCCAACATATGCATGCCTACACAAAACAGCAACTCAGTTTGTCATATTCTTTAGATTTTGTGGAAGGGACCGCCCTCTGGACAAAACTACGTTAAATAGACAGGACAATACTTCAGGGAAAATTTCTGGAAAGCCCTATTGGAATTCGAACCTGTTCGCCAGTCCCCAGTAAAGACCAGCTCTGAAGTCATTTTGAGAGAACTGATCTCTATCATACAGGTAGATCTTTCCCCTCTCCTCAATTTCCCCTTCTCTCTCTCTCTCTCTCTCTCTGTCCCTCTCTCTCCCTCTCTCTCTGTCCCTCTCTCTCTCTCCCTCTCTCTCTCTCCCTCTCTCTCTCCCTCTCTCTCTCTCTCTCTCTCTCGCTCTCTCCATCTCTCTCTCTCTCTCTCTCTCCCTCTCTCTCTCTCTCTCTCTCTACCTCTCCCTCTCTCTCCCTCTCTCTCTCGCTCTCTCCCTCTCTCTCTCTCTCTCTCCCTCTCTCTCGCCCTCTCTCTCTCGTTCTCTAAAGTGATTGCCAGCTGTATGAATTCAGACTCTGCTATGGTTACTAGCGGAATAAAGGTCTGTGTTAAAATCCTCATGGCGCCGCTGATGAGGTCCTCGACGTTGCCCGAGACTCAGAGAGAATCCAGGTGCTGTTCTCTTGAAAATGTTACATTGAGGACGCATCTCATTCTGGAAATTTCTTTTCCTTTTGACGTTTGCATTTCCCAGAAACATTCCTCAAAACTGTTCAAGCGTCGCCCAAACTACTTTAGCCTGTTGGACATTTCGAATACAGTCGACCACGAGCGTAAGACGGAATAAAGATGGTTACCGAGTCATCAGATTTACTTTCAGGTCTCTAGAACAGTTCAGTCACATGTATGAAGGTGTCTTTCTTCTCATTTAAATCGAATTACTTATCACAGCGAGCATCTCGTCATCACTTTCATCGTATTTCTTCCTGCTCATCCGTGTTCTTAATCCTCAAATATAAAGACTAGCTTTATGGATGAATCGTCCACAGAACAACCAGCAGCACAAATCATAAATCTCATAAATCCTCCATAATAAAAGAAACAGAAGGAATTCCCCCAAACTGGAGGGCAGGCTGTCCCAGCATGAGAGCCGCCAGTCAACCCCCTGATCAGACCTGCCCCCCTGGGTTAGCAGGCTTTAGGGATTCTCTTTGATTCCAGGCAGACCTTAATGGCGCCCCGTCTAAGGTGATCTTGTGAAGTCCCCCCCCCCCCCGCCCCCCCCACCCGCCCCCCCACTACCGCCGACAGCCAAAACAGTTGCGTGCACCCCTGCCCGAACATCACCACCCCCCCCACCCCCCCACCACCACCACCACCTCCCCCCGTAGCAGTCAGGGCATGACATCAGCATCGCTGAAGGTCATGCAAAAATAAAGTGTGTCTATCTGTGTGTGTGTGTGTGTGTGTGTGTGTGTGTGTGTTGGTTGCGCTGACTCAAGCTGACATCATCATGCCGTTCTCGCATCCGCCCCGATCACAGCCTCCTCCTCCTCCTCCTCCTCCTCCTCCTCCTCCTCCCCTTTGACCTGATTGCTTTCTTCTCGGGGGCCTCTGGGGGCCTCATATGTCAACGATCATCAGCCCCTCAAACCCCAGACCAGCCCATTGTTCGCCAATTAGCTCCACCTGCCAGCAATCTTGCAACACATTGCCACAGCGCTATTGGTTCAGCATCAGGTCCAGCATCCCTTTGTCCCCCCCCCCTTCTAACCCCCACCCCCAGTGATTCTAATCACTTGTTTCTTGTGAGGGAGTAGTTGGGACGTGTCAGGGGGTGGGGGGGGTGGGTGGTGGGTGGGGGGGGGGTGGGGTAGATGGGTAGATGTAATGTTCGTGGACTCAGATAGGAGACTCTTCCGGAACAGGCCGGGATCTTCAGGCATGGTCAGAGGGTACGGGGTCGCAGGGCGCTGGGGTCAAACTGGTGCCATCGAAGACCAAGAGGGGGGCAGGTTTTGTGTGTCGACCAAGCAGCTACACCAGCTGATTTCACTAACAAGCTTCTCTACTTGACGAAATCAGATGGTGTAGCTGCATGGTTGAAGTGGAAAGCTGCATCCCTCTTGGTCCTCGATGGCACAAGTTTGACACCCATGTGCGAGGGCACAATGTTGGTGAATCAGTTGAGTTTGGCAACCGCTGACAAACATTCCGAATCTTTGGGGTTTGGGGATTTCTGGGGATTTGAAGAGGTAGTATCAAGATAAAAAGGCAGCTTGACTATGTTGTTGAATAGATTATCCACATCCATATCGTCATCACTTAATATTCATTAGATTAGATTAGATTAGATTAGATTAACCTTTATTTGTCCTCCAGGAGGTGGAAATTGCAGTTAACAACCCTTCATGCTAAGACACCTCATTTCTATAGGTAATGTGAACTTTTAAGAAAGTTTCCAAAATATGAAAATAGTAAGGGTTACAGGTTTCCCTCTCGGAAAGTAATTTTTTTAACGCATAGAAATGTGTGTGTATGTCCTGGGCACAACAGGAATGCGTACGACAATGCTCACGCAAGGAAACATTGAACCCCAGCCTGAAGCTCGCAGGTAGTGGAGCGGCTGCATCGCGTCCCTGCAGTTCCTGGCCTGGTGAAGCGCTGTGAGGGAAACATAAACAGACGCTGCTGCAACCTGCGTCTGCCTGCATCAAGGCAGAGGCCAACATTCACCGTACGTACGTGTGTGTGGTTGTTGGAGCGAGTCTCGGCTGAAGGGGAACCTGAGCGTTCTCATACCTAGCCGACGAAATATTTAACTGTTTCTGTGCGGGCTTGGAAAAAGGAGAGGCGTTACGAGCTGAGAGGAGAACTTAGAAAGGACGACGCTGAAACAACGTTAGCCTGAGTCTGCAGTCTAGCGATGAGAAAGACACAGTGATTGTCTTCCTTTCGTTAAACCCTACTGACTTGATGAGCATCCGACCACGATCGACCACGATTATTCAAGTCGAGTTCTTTAGAAGTGAGCGAGAGAAGAGAGTCATGTGGCGCAGTCGGTTAGGGTGTTGGGTTAGTAATCAGAAGGTCCCTGGTTCGAACCCTGGCTGTGCCAGCGTAACGTTGTGTCCTTGGGCAGGGCACTGCACCCTACTTTCCTCAGGGGGGAATGTCCCTGTACTTTCTGTCGCTCTGACTAAATGCAGAAGGCCTTTTTTAAGCCGATGTGACATCATTGCTCTTGTCAGTGAGCCATGAGCTCTTCTGGGTCTTTTGGGTTCACTGGCATCAGTCACATTACACACGTGTGGTGGGTGCAAGAAATTCGATTTCCTGTGTACTTATATTAATCACTACTGAACACACCTTCTCTGAAGACTGTTGTAACGTTATTACCGCCTGACTGTCACTATCTATGTTTACATTCTTGTGCCCTATAAAAGAATGCTCTCTTGCCTTCGTCCGGGAGAGAGACATGATTGAGACCTAAGCCTTGTACTGTCTTCATTTTGTTGCCAGAGGTCTGGTCATTTCTCTCCCAATCTGCAGATTCTTAAATACGTATTAAACCCAGAACTCAACTGAACTGTCACTCCGTTTATGAAGAGACGGACAAAACCCTTTCTTCAACAGGTGACATCCTTCTAACAGAACCAGAGAGGCCTTATCTGGAGCTGTTGACTTTCACACATTTCATTACAGTAAACCATTTCTTTCTACACTTCTGGAGAACACGATGGTCCCCGTGCCAAACGAGTAAAGCTTCGAAATAATGAGGAAAACCTATTCATAAAACGCATCTGGGAGTGGTTGTGGAAGACAAGGCCTCGTCAAGGCTCCTTGGCAGACGTACGTCATCTTGGATACGCATTCTTTCCGATATCCCCAAAGGAAAACAAAACAAAACAAGTGTTTGGGCACTGCTGATGAATCGCTGGGAAACACCAGTAGGATCAGAAACCTTGAGGAGTTCCAGTGGAAAGTTACCCGGTCGCCCCTGGAAAACTTGCCGAGGACTCCCCCGCTCCTGTGAGTTAGCAGGCCCACCAGCACATAGTTAAAACCATGACCAGAGAGCCAGAGAGCCCCAGAGTTTTACACGTACCATGGTTTTGATTAGGGCAAGTAGCGATGAGTAAAAGGGGATACGAGGCTTTCGGGGGAGTTCAAATGTTTTGGTAAATTAATTTGAACTGCTTTAATGCCTGATTCACCTTTTCTGGATCCCAAATGCAGAAGGGTCGAGCTTGAAAGATCAAGAGGGGAGGGTAGTCAGGTGGCTGAGAGGTTAAGGGGCTGGACTTGTGATTGGATGGTTGCGAGTTCGATTCCCAGCTACGGCAACATGACGTTGTGTTCTTGGGTAAGGCACTTCACTCTACTTAGGCTAGAAAGTGTTTATTTCTTGGAAGCTTTTTATATTGGCCGCTTCGACTGGTGTGAAGTAATAATTCATTATGCATGGGTTTCATCAATGCGCATCTTAAGCATATTAAATGTGATATGTACCATTTCATTTCAAATAAATATAGCGAAGCGTGTTCTAGATGGGATCTCATTAGTGCCCATATCAATTTTAATGACACAAATCTTTATGATTTGTTTTCTATTCTCATTTGTAATTTTCTTTGGGCAAAATGTGCTTAAAGACAACATGATTTTGAACGGTCAAACGTTGTAAGGAATTGTGGTGAAACAATTTGTCTTGACACAAACATTACACAAACTCTTAGCCTATGAAGCTTCTCATTTGAACACCTGTATCGACTGCAATTCCGTGAATCAGAAATGAAACGCAAATAATATCAATTAGACACAGTAGCAAACACCTTTACAGAAACCGCTACATTATCCTTATTATCCTGTGTATCCTGAAAACAACTGTAGATTTGACATCCAGAGAAGAGCTGGGGACTCGAGAAGAAGATGTGGTGTAAAATAAAACGAGGGTTGACACCAGATAGCAGCTCTTTGTAGAACCAGTGTAGCTGGTAACAATTGCCATTGTTATTGCTATTGTTATGTTATTGTCATTAATGTGTGTTACCCTGCAACTCTGTGTGCTGTACTTTACCCTGCTGCTGTTGTGAACTGCAATTTCCACCTCCTGGAGGACAAATAAAGGTTCATCTAATCTAATCTAAGCTTTTGGAGTTGTTCTGCATTCTCAGCTTGTTTACTTCTGGTGGTTCGGGAGGTGAAGAGGTAGGATTATAATAGTTAGTCTATGGCTGTGTCAATTTTTTTGACACAGTTTTTTCACGTCTTACTCTAGTGCTCCAGGTCGTATTGTAGTCAGGATTGGTGTATTTTTTTACTCTTACGTTTCAAAAAAAAAACCTGATGTAAAAATGTCCACATTAAACACTGAACTGCTCTGGCATCTTTAGAGACGCCCTTTTGCCCCTCGCAAACCTGTATCACAACATGGAATCGGTTCATCTGATTCTTTTCTTAAATTCACATGTAGTCATTCATCAGATGCTCTTATCCAGAGCAAGTACAGGGACATTCCCCCCTAAGGGCAAGTAGGGTGAAGTGCCTTGCCCAAGGACACAACTTCATTTTCGGCACAGCCGAGATTTGAACCTGGAACCTTCAGATTACTAACCTGACACCCTGACCCCTCCCCCTGACTCCCTCCCTTCTGCTGTTGATGAGACCTCATCTGACCCTGAAGCTGGATCAGACTTCTTCTCACCCGGGCAGCTGAGTTATTTACTGAAGTCTCGTTTGCTTTCAGAGCTTCCGTTGTTGTTTTCTAACTGTCCCACAGCCTCTTTTTCCACCATTCTCACATTTCCGCCACCTCTTTATTGTTTCCCTTTATAACCCGGCTATTTGTCTTCTCCTATCAAAAACAGATTTGAAAACCCGAAAGGAATTTCTTTGAAAACCGCAGAGCAAATCCATTAAGACAGAAGCTGAGCTTGAATGTGTTACTCCAACAAAGAGAGATTAGTAGGACCAATTAAAAAGAATGACAGCAGAGGATTGTGGGGTTTCGTGCTTAACTATTTTACACAGGCAACCTGTTAGACAGGGAACACCCTCTTCATCTGAACATTTACATTTGCTGCTTTACATTTATTCATTCAGCAGACGCTTTTATCCAAAGCGATTTACAAGAGAGAGCTTTATAAAAGAGCATCAGTCAATGAGCATAGCAACTTGATAGACCCCAAACATAGCGGGTTTATAGATTATGAAACCAATAAGTGCCAAGGGAAGAACTATAAGAGCTTTTAGCCGAACAAATTACAAATTTACGGTGAATCTCCGACGGACAGGAGTCTACCTGTGGGACGCGAACAATAAAGCAACAACACTAACAAGTTACTGCTCTGGGATTTAACCGAGTAATTCTGATCTTGAACAACAACAGCTGATATTCCTAGTGCCATTCATTTCTCGGAACAAGTGAGTCATGAGCCTTTTCTTGAAGGTGAGGAGACAGTCTGTGCTTCTGATGGAGGTGGGGAGTTGATTCACCATTGGGGAGCCAGACAGGGGAAGAGTTTGTGTTGGGCTCTGGTGCTCTTGAGAGGGGGGGACCATCAGACACTTTTATTCAAAGCGACTTCCAAGACAGAGCTTTACAAAAGAGCAAAGATAGCAGGCTTATAGATTATGAACCATACATTGTGAGAACCAATAAGTGCCAAGGGAACAGCTATAAGAGCATTCAGCTGAACAGTTTACAAATTTAAGGTAGGCCCCTCTGACAGCGAGCGGTCTACTTGTAGCAAACAAACAATAACAAAGCAATAACAACAGCTGATATTTCTAAGTGCTATTAAACTCTCACTCTCTCTCTATATATATGTATATACAAAATATACACAATAGGGCAAGTTGTATTAATAGCCAAATATGCTGAATGAGTATGTATCGGTTGGCTGGACTTACAGCAGCAGGATGCAACTCTAATTTCCTGACGCTGTAACCAATTAACCGGTAAAGAGCGAGCATTTTGCAAGCTCTTCCATAAAAGACATCAATTCAAAAGGGTGATTCATTATTTCCTTAATGCCACTGTTGCCTCTTAAAGAGGACGAGACAAAGAGCTCCACAGCTGGTGCACAACTGACTGATAAAAACCAACAAGGCCTTTCTTTTCCCGTAAGGAAACCTGCTTCAGAACCTTCTCCTCAGTGCCTCCAGTCAAAACCTGCTTCAGAACCTTATTAAAGCCTGCCAATGTCGATAGCCATTCCACAGAATATTATTCACTGTTGAAATAATATCATATTGACTGAAATACATTGACCCAACGTTTTACCGAGAAGGGAACATCATCACTAAATAACATTTGACTTCGTCATGGTAACTGCGAGGACAGCGTTCAACACACACACACACGCGCGCGCACACACACATGCACACATTGGCTGAGATTCTGCATCTTTTGATTCAAAAGCAGATTTCCCGGGCAAGCCCACTCTGTACTCAGGACTGTTGTCCAAAGTGTAAACGTACTTCAGCAGAAGCGCTCGCAGGGGGAAACACAGAATCCCCTGTTAGAAGCTGAAGGAGAGACGCTGCAGTGCGATAGTTTGTAGGTGAGGGGCGAGAAGCGTGCGCAGGGAAGAAGCACAGTGTTTTCTGGTGCGTGACACCCGTACAAGCTGAGAGGGCAGCCAGGGGAAGCTCTCCAGTGCCATCGCAGCCTGGTGAGAGAAGCGGACTCTTCTAGATTTAAGGAGTGGGAGGCAAGGAGGGGGGGAAGGTTTTTCAACACTACAAGTGGAAATATCTCCATAGGGACCCCCTCACACATTAACCCCCCCCCCCACACACACACACACACACACTCACTCAGCGAGACCACAACAAAACAAGTTGGTTATGGATTCTTCTGGATTTTGAGCGGAAATGTTCTCGATTTCAGGGTAGAAGCCCCTCTACAAAGATTCAAAGATTTACGAGGTGTAAGAAAATAAACCTCGAGATAGATACCCAAGCCTATTTAATTGTTTTAAAGGAACATCTGTTGCATCACCCATTTACTTTACTCAATGCGCGCGAAACTCCAAATCGACCATTAGATGCGGAGTACGAAAAAAAAGCCATATAAATCCATGTAGAGTGAATGGGAGACTTTCAAAGTGGCTTGAAGACTAAATAAATTACTTATTCATAAGGAGAAAGGAGCCACAGTACATGGTTTAGGGGCAAATTCTGCACTGCACTTGGTGGTAACCTGAGCTTTTAACATCTCTCCTCAACATGTCATCACCTGTTACTGTTCACAAATATACAGTATACATTTGGTCCAATTCATTATCTACCCCGCTTTTACAAAGTTAGATCTTACAAAGCTGGAAGCTGACCTTATAGCTACCTCTCTCTCGAGGCCAGTCATGTGATTTTTTTCCCTTAACCATAAAGAGCGGAATATCGGGGAGGGCGAGTTCGTTTGAGAAAAACCTGGCTATGATTACAAGAGGCCTGAAATAGCCTTGTCGCCAGAGAGTTGAATGATATACAGAACCTGTTGAAAACATGCTAATGCCATATGCAAGGGAGATGGTTTTAACATCTGCGCTATGTTAGCTTGCACTGTCCGTTTCATTCATGAAAATCGGCACCTCACGATCTGCTGAAATGAAAATCGTCATTCAGATAGGATTGTGCCACACTACGAACACAATGGGATCCTTTGAACAGATTTTTAAGAGGTCTGACATAATGACAATGCGAAGAAAACCATAAATAGAAGTAAACCGGTTTCTAGTAATCGATAATGTAGGAAAAATACAAGTAGTAATGGATTAACAATGTGTATCCCTTATTCTCATACATTTTCCTTGTCTTTTTGCTGTGCAGATTAAAAAACAAATATTTACCACTCGTATTTTTCCAATGTAGATATTGTGCTAGATTGTTGTGTTATTCAGTCATAAGAACATAAAGACAATACAGTCAAGGTTGGCAATTTAGTGAACAAGCATTTTATTGCGTTTTTCCATACAGTGCAGTTCTTTGGAAGTGACCATCCAAGTCGATGTTCATCTGACCTTTTGCAGAATTCACCCTGAAGCACATTGCGACCTCACCATTCCTTTAAAGCCTTCGTGGTTTTATTGCCTACAACAGGTACATTCAGTAAACAGACAAGCACAGATTATTAATGAAGCATAGCAAGTCACCAAATGTTCCAAGATATGACAGCATTGTTAAGGTAACACTTGTGGAAAGGGACGTATAAAATGGCTTTGTGTAAAGAATGACAGGACTTTGAAGCGCTGTGGAGAGTGCAGACCTCTCGGACTAGCTGGTTGTCCGACGCGAAGCGAACCAACGCAAACCTCAAAAGGTCCGTTTAAGGGTGACTCATCACTTTAAGGTCAGGGGGTACGAGGTTCTGGTGTAAACCCTGATGCTGCTGGTCATCCTTAGTGACCTCACGATACACACAAACACACACACACACACACACACACAAACCTGCGAGCCTGTGCATTTCCAAGTAGATGCCAGGCATAAGGAGTCCTACCTGGGAATTAAGTGAAGGCAGATTGAGAGACTGACGAGATTTTCCTACTTTGGAGGCGGTATGGAACGAATTACTTGTAAGGGTTGCAGATCCAGAAGATATTGTAAGACTCTTTTG
Organism: Protosalanx chinensis; assembly: GCA_030340685.1. Lineage (NCBI taxonomy): Eukaryota > Metazoa > Chordata > Actinopteri > Osmeriformes > Salangidae > Protosalanx > Protosalanx chinensis. The sequence continues at coordinate 990,241 of CM059340.1, forward strand.
CGTGATGAGTTGCTCAGATCAAACAGATTCACTTACCAGACAAGCATGACGATGGACTAATCGGCTCCACTCTTGTTCCCTGTGTCTGTGTTTGGGTAATCCAAGACACTCACACACACACACACACACACAAACACTCCATCTCTCGCTTCCTCTCTCGTCATTTAGTCTTAGTCTGTGGGGAAATCTGGGTGACTCAGTGTTAATTTCCCTATCAGTGCTGAGTCCAGGCTGTCCACCAGTCCACTGTTGTTATTGATGTTCTCCAGGGTAAAGTGGCTCAACATGGCATTGAATGGATTGGTCTCTGAGGTCACATCCTTACATTAATTAAAGGCAGACTTATACTACCCCCCCGCCCCCCCCCCACCACCACCACCACCACCACCACCTAATTGCATTGATCTGGTTTAGCCAGAAGCACATTAACAAGTTACCTCTTCTCTCCCTGCCCCTCTCTTCAGTCCTAGAGGGAATGTATCAGTGCGGACACTATCAGTGGCCATACCTTCTTGCCAAAGCCCAAACCCTGTCAGATCATGGAAGCTAAGCAGGTCAGGGCCTGGTTAGTCCTGGGATGGGAGACCACTGGAACGCCAGCTGCCAAAATGGGGCGAGTAGAGGAAAAATGTCTTTGTGGCCTTAGACACTTCACCCACATTGCCTAGCATGGAAGTGGTGAGTGAATGATTGGTGGTAGTTGGACGGACGATTGGCCGCCTTGCTTCCATCAGTCTGCCCCAGGGCAGCTGTGGCTACAATAGTAGCTTACCACCACCACTGGGTGTGGAGTTAAAGAATACTGCAAAATGTGAAGCGTCTTTCAGTGTCGTGAAAAGTGCTATGTAGGTATTATGCATTAGTGTTGTTATCATCAACTGGATATGGTTTTAGACATCTTCCCCGATCTTCAATTTGGTTAGGCGCACACAATTTCATCGCCTCCTGTTTCTTTGACTCTTTGAATTGGCTTAGCGGTTGGGCTGGTAATCATGAAGTACCCGGTTCAAACCTTGGCTGTGCCAAAATGACATTGTGTTCTTGTCTTCTTTCCTTTGGGGGAATGTCCCAATACTTGCTTTAAGTCGCTCTGGATAAGAGCGTCTGCTGAATTACTATATGTAAATGTTGAATTACTTCGTAACTATTTGGGGTCTCTTGTTGTCACTCAAAGAGATCGACAGGTACTTTATACAGAATTGTTTTTCAAAGCACATCGTACATGCTTGACCACTGTAGTTCAACGTCATTTCATAACTCATAAGCACCCTTTTAAGGATTATCGAGCGACTCTTTGATGGACCATCAACCTTTACTTTCAAGCCAACAAATGAATCTATACCAGCTGTTATGCTTTAAAAAAAATAAGTAAATGCGGTGAGTTATTTCTGCATTTGGGAATTTATGATGCACTTTAAGAAAGCGAAGCTGATCCCAGAGAAAGGAACACGTCGAGGAAAGGAGCGTTCCGCGATGTCGTTAAAACGCTTCACTTCGGTGGAAGTGACAATCCTGGGAAAAGGGAGAGGAGGAGGAGGAGAGGCAAATATAGAGGATGACAGACATCCCATCGGGGGGAAAAAAAGAAGAAAAATGGGCGCGAAATCCTGTTTGCTCCAGTTCTGTGTTCAGCGATAGAAGACAACAAGAAATGTTGACTGCAAGACAGGAAGTCATGTGGCGCAGTCGGGCTATTAATCAGAAGGTTCCTGGTTCGAACTCTGGCTTGTCAACAAGACGTTGTGTTCTTGGGCAAGACACTTCACCCTACTTGCCTCAGGGGGGAATGTCCCTGTACTTGCTGTAAGTCGCTCTGGATAAGAGCGTCTGATAAATGACTGAACACAAGACAGCATCAGGTCCTGTGGGTGCCAGAGAGGCAGCGTTAAAACGTACGCGAGGCCTTCTGCTCCTGTTTCTGCTAGAGGTGCAGGTAAGACAAGTTTGTTGTTCCAGGCCCAGGTTTGGAAAGGCTGGGGAGTGGGATGGGGGGGGGGGGGGTCAGGGTGTGTGTCCAGACCTTGACAGAACCAGAGGTTGCGCTCGACTGAAACCCGTCTATAAACACTGCTTAATTTCCCAGTCGCACTGTTGTGGAGCGGAGACTGTAACCAGACATCATGCGTCACGTACGTCTGTGGGACTCGCAAGCTTTCCACAGATGCCTTCCACCCAATCGCTTGACGTTGCTGTCGCTTCGAGTTCTTGATTTGAGACGTCGTAAACCACCCCTCACGTAGGCAGATAAAACATTTCCATGCTGACTCATCCTCGTCCAATCGGGCGGTTCAGTTCTCCCAGAAACTGTTTTTTGGTTGCGATATCGGACGAGGCTACCCCCCCCCCCCCCCTTCCTAAGTAACTTATTATTCCCTCAGGAACGAGATTTCAATTTTTCAGGTGAAATAAATCAACATCAAAAACAATGGAGACCGCTTTCACTCTACCTACGAATATAACAATATGTTCTAACCTTAAATCCATTAGGACACATTTATGTTGACTCAATGGACATTTTATGATAGCTAGAGCTCAAAGGTAATCTTGCATCATGCAAGAAGATCTTTTCATGATCAGTCCAGCGGCAAAGGTAGACGTCTACAGGATAGACATGTTTCCTCATCTCCGCTGCACTCCACTCTGAAGTGTGTGGGTTTGTTGGGGAACCGAACACCGGGTTCCCCCATCGTAAACGCTGTACACAGAAGGAGGACATGGAAGTCATTACCAACCATTTTTTTCCCTCCGTTTCCCCATTTCGACCTCGTAGAGCTTTGATGGAGCTTCATCAGACAAAGACAAAGAAGATTGGGGAGCTGATTTGATTCCCAGTCATCTGTTTCAATGTGTCTCACCCCCTCAACTCCCCTCTCCCCCCTCTGGAACTGTAATATGTGACCATGTCTTGGCCTTTGAAAAGATGATATTGCACTTAGAATGTGTTTGTTTCTTCGTCGCTGTACTAGGAACGGCACTAGACACTTTTGTAACTGAGACATTTTGCTGAACTGTAGGAATTACGACTTTAATTCTATTAAATTATCTGATTTATATCTTACTTTATTTCCTTTCATTATTTCACTTGATGTTGTTCATATATCACTCTGCAGGTTAAATTTAGTCATTTATCAGACGCTCTTATCCAGAGCGACTTACAGCAAGTACAGAGACATTCCCCCCTGAGGCAAGTAGAGTGAAGTGCCTTGGCCAAGGACACAACGTCATGTTGGCACATCCGGGGTTCGAACCAGGGACCTTCTGATTTCTAGCCCGACTCCCTAACCACTCAGCCACATGACATTCTATATTACTTTACTGCGTTATAACACTTCATTCTCTACATATATCACTGTGCATGGTCTAATAACGTCTAATTACGTTAAGGATTGTTTCGCAGTTACTTTGCGCTGCAAAGATTCATACATTTCCAGTGGTTGAACAAAGACACATGTTCATGAGATGAAGACTAACCCATCCCAGCTAAGGAGGAACTTGTTCTGTGTTGCTTGGCAACACCCCAGACCCGCTACAGCCCTGGAACTATTTGTTTTGACGGAGCCGAATAAAGGATCAAATAAACAAACAAATCTTAATATGTTGTTTCTTATTGTTTTACCGATTGATGATGGATGTTGATTTGTTCAAATTGGGCAATACTTTACATTTGGTCATTCAGCAGACGCTCTTATCCAGAGCGACTTACAGTAAGCACAGGGGCATTCCCCCCTGAGGCAAGTAGGGTGAAGCGCCTTGCCCAAGGACACAACATAATTTGGCACAGCCAGGGGTTCAAACTAGGACCCTTCTGATTACCAGCCCGCCTCACTAATCGACTGCACCACATAAATATCATCACTGGAGATAGATGCAATGCTGAACATCAGCACTGCTTAGCCTATCATCAGCTGTCTGGTATCTTACCCACGACCGAATCACAACCATGCATATCCTCAGCATAACAGCTCTATCTCTAATATGATATCTCTTTATTAGAGATATGGTCGTAAATACTATCAAAGATTTGGCACGTTAAAGAACATCCGTTTTGTTTGCACTGATTTCATCGTCAAAACCATGAACTTGAACTTAGTCTCAATAATGAATGACAAAATGCTAAGAAGCATAAGAATTCAACACATTGTTATTACAATGTCATGACACTATAATATTGCGATTACTAGTAGCAATACAACAGAATGTTTGTGTGTTTTTTTAAATGCATGTATTCATTGAAAGGTAAATGAACGAAATGGTCAGAATCCTAAACTAAACCTATACTGAATGTGCGGTACTCGCTGAAAGGTTGTCAAGAACGTTATCTCACCGCACACAACTCTGCCAACCTTAGTAAATCGCCCGTGTCTCAATTGAACTCCTTTAATGACTGGGAAATGGGGTCTTTGATGAGACGATCTGAAGACGTGACCTCCGATTTGGTTCAGCCCACCTCAACTGGATCTTACTCGCCTGTTTTCTCCACATCCTAAACAATATCTTTTGGCAAGGTATTATTTGGTGTTTCTGACACACAATATGTGTGTTTTGATAGAAATTTCTAAATGTTAGCAAAACATTAACAGATATTTCAACGGCCACTGAAGCTTGTTTACTCTGTAAAGTGTCTTTTTTTAATAGATCTTCTTGGAAAATGTGTATAAAGAGATGTTTCATAAGGGTGTTACACCAAGATGGTCATTAACGCACTTTCACCAACTTTAAATGTGTCAATAGAAGAAATGAAATGGGAAAATATGGAAGTTACTCAGTTTTTCCTCAGAAATGACTCCTTTTGTGGTCGTAGATCTCAGACATTACAGTTTGTGTGTTACACCCTTAAAAATTTCTATACACACAGTTTGCTAAGAATATCTATTACGAAACCACACAAAACAAAGACACTTTACAGAGGGAACAAGCTTAAGTTAAATATATATTAATTTGCATGTTGTTAAAATGTAAAGTCTGTATCACAATACATTTTAACGGTGGTCCTATGTAGTATTTGCTCCATAGCAACACATCTCCGATACGTCAGCGGTTTATTTAAATACCGTACACCTGTTGAAAAGGGCTTGTTCTGAAAAAAGACATTTACTTTAAAACCAACTTTGCTTGACTTTATTGCTAACAGACGAGACGTTTTTCCCCTCTTTCATCTGTCTGAATGGTGAAGAGAGTTGATACAAAGATATATTCTTCTGAAAATGCTTAATATTTCCCTTTACCTACCCCAAGTCAAACTTGGCACTGAAAATGCCATGAATTGTTAATCTGGCACTTGCAATACAATCACCTCTTTCATGTTACGAGCCCTGTACATTTCTGTAATGCTTTGTGTCAGAGTTGACACTTTGGGATCCGTTTCAGTATTGTGCTATGCCTGTCGTTAACGATGAATTCATCGACCAAAGCCACGAGAGAGAGAGTTCATTTGGTATTCCCATTTTTGACGCCGTATATCCCAGCTTGCTGGAACAATAAAGAATGTAGCACTTGTTAAGATTGTCGACCAGCGCTGAAGTCATCATCTGGATGTGGATAGCCTTTCAAAAGAAATGTCGGTGCATTGACACAAGGGCACTCTGCATTGTAAACCATCCCACAGCGTGATGAATGGCTTTGCTCCAAGCCCGTCACCTTGGCCGAGGCTTGGCTGAGGTCACTTGTCACCATCGACGCTTGCTCTGGTCATCACAGCCTCAAAGTCTGCTTCTAAAACGTCACCGGATGGGAAATAACCAAAACTTCCTCAAACACAGACCCACTTCCTCCGTTCGACAGAGAGCGAGGGAGTCGAGATCCTCCCTTCTTTTACGCAGATCTTGGGGCAGAATAGCCTCTGTGACAGCTTCTCTGGGTTGGTTCGGAAGGAAAAGGCAGTGTTCACTTCATGGCAAGCGGTGAATTGTCGTCATGGCTCTAATAACAGGGGCTCATGTCACAAGTTCCTTCCGGTTCATCGAGTCAGGCCTTGGACCCAAGATAAGAACTCTCCTTCAACTACAAGCTCTACCGATGGAACTCTTCTATAAAAAACACTCTTAATAAATAAATACAAACGTTTTATTCATGAAAGGCAGTAGGCCGTTTTGGCTCAACTTATCAACAACTCGAGACAAGAACGGACGCGTAGTCCTGGAAACGCTGTCACAGAGAGAGAGAGAGAGAGAGAGGGGAGAGAGAGAGAGAGAGAGACAGACAGAGAGAGGGAGAGAGAGAGAGACATGGAGGGAGAGAGAGAGAGAGAGAGACAGAGAGGGAGAGAGAGAGAGAGAGACAGAGAGGGAGACAGAGAGGGAGAGGGAGAGAGAGAGACAGACATGGAGGGAGAGAGAGAGGGAGAGAGACAGAGAGAGAGAGAGACAGAGAGAGAGAGAGGGATAGAGAGACAGAGAGGGAGAGAGAGAGAGAGAGAGAGAGAGAGAGAGACAGAGAGAGGGAGAGAGACAGAGAGAGAGACAGAGAGAGAGAGAGAGACAGAGAGAGAGGGATAGAGAGACAGAGAGGGAGAGAGAGAGAGAGAGCGGGAGAGAGAGAGGGAGAGAGACATGGAGGGAGAGAGAGAGAGGGAGAGAGAGAGAGGGAGAGAGACAGAGAGGGAGAGAGAGAGGGAGAGAGAGAGAGAGCATGACACGGATGTCCATTGTTGGTTCCCTAACGTAGTGACGTGGTCCCACCCGCACCTCTCTATTGATTGGAGGAACTTTAAGGAGGCTGATTGTCTTATAGGTTTACTGAGGAAGCATAACCCACAACTGAGAAACATTAGTGAGTCATTCTGAGCGGACGGCAAGCACGGTAACCATAAACAGCACCACTGTTTTGGGGCGAAACCATTGTTCTTCACTCATGAATAAAACATTCGGTGTCTATGCTTGTCATTTGCTCGGATACGGATAATATTGACGTGAACAAGAGGGTGAATTTCTGGTGCTGATTAATCGAAATGGAAAACTAAAATGGAAGTGGGGAGATGATATTCGTAGGTCTTGTTCTGAAACAAGTTGCAACATGTGGTTTGCTTTTGCTTCTAGTGGAAACCGTAAACGTTGCCCACGGAGACCGAAAAAGGAAGAAATTATCTCAAGATCGGAGGTGCCACCATGGTGACCGGGGCTGCATTTGATTGGCAGAGACTGGCATTGCTTGGGGAGCCTGACCCTGACCCCTGCCCAGCCCTGACGCTCGGCCCTTTTCTCATTGGAGCAACAGAGGCATCGAATCTGCTCTCCGAGATGACTTGGGTCAATGGCAATTAACTTTTCCTGTATCTGATGGAAATCTGGATTTCATATTATCGTGGGAGAGTCCGGTGGCGACACAAGTCTTATGTTTTAGGCCATGTCTTGAAATGACGAGTCCAAAGTGCCGAAGGGCTTCCGCAAGGAAAATCCAGATCAGACCCTAAAGTTTGATTGGTTGAGTAATAAGCTTAAAAACATACGTGAACTTCTTTAGCACAGGCTCGGAAGTTCTGAGGTAATCTGGGAAGCTCCGTGGAGGTATTGAATGATCTTGTTAACTGGTTTGCGGTTATTCAAACGTCTTGGTACACCGTTGTCCTTTTGCGCTGATTAATTGGGGTTCAACCCTTTATTTTTTTCTTCGATCCGGCTCGTTTGAGATGAACTGGACTGTTGTGGATCGCTACGGTGTGGCGTGTTATTTGTACGTTAAACTCACAAACATGTGAGTCTCCCTCTGTTCTTTTTGCATTCCAGCCTGGTTGCTGAATAAAAAAATAAAAAAGGTTTAATGTCGTACTTCTGACTTTATCCTGAGCTGGGGCCGTTTAGTTCCTCTAGGTAAACTGTTAGCTATCATGTTCCAGGTGCTCCAACAGTCTGGTGATTGTCCAGAGTTGATTTGGATGTGATTGAATTGATTTTGAATGCAGACATTGACCACAACCAGCCACAAATGGAAAAAGTGAAGCGTAGCTTGGGAGGTTGTCTCCTAAACAACTTTTCGTGGTCTACCGTATTAAATGACGTTCCTGGTTTACTGTGTTCTTCTAGGTTCGGTACATCTTGTTACTTCCAAAAACATCAAAATAATTTCAAACTTCATAAATATGTCTCTTTTTCGGTACATCAATCACTGAAAGGGAATAAAATCTGATCGGTTTAGCACTTGTGTGACCTGCAGCATTAAAATCAACTGACAATGTGTGTGCAAAGCCTGTCCTAATAGTGAGGCCATCAAACATTTCTGTACAAGATTCAAAACCAACTCGAAAGCATTTTTTCATCCAAATGAAACATTTGTACAATATTTTTTTCATACAGTACAAAATGATCCACGCCCGTATTTGGATAGAAATGAAAAGTTGATTTTGTCGAGCCTGAACTGCACATCAAACAGTCGGCTAGTCAAATCAGTAGAATCTTCACAGATTAGCATAAATATCTGAATTCTTAAGTGCTAGTTTTATTCGTTGGATCATACTGGATTTAAAGAGAATTGCAGCTGCGGTATCTTTGATAAACTAAGTATTTTCTACTGAAGTGAAATACTGTAGAGAACAGCGTTGCTTCACAAGAAACGAGCGCCTGAGCTCGTGCACTCGACTAAGACGAAGGTTAATTGAATGATGGAAATCTGGACGCAATCAGTCTACTGATATCATGTCAAACCGTGACACTAAACAGACGGGCGTAAGTGTTACTATAATATACAGTAACTTTATTCCTCTGACAAATATACAGCAGGAATTCTTCACCGCCAAAAAACTGTCTGGTGACATCGGGAGAAAGCTTGAAGAGGTGATTGTTTGGGTAGGAAACAGCAAGAAGCTTGCGCCACCATCTCACAGCTCTTTTACAAGTTCTCCCTTTTTAGTTTGTTGTGTGTTCTGTTTGGTGTCCTCGGGGCGAAGCTCTGTGGAAGGGTTCTCCTTGTTCTCTCCCAGCAAACCCCCTGAGGAGAAGCTGCTCTGACGTGGAACCTCAAGATGGCTCCTCACTGCTGGGTCGCACAAACATACTAGACTCCTCCTGCGTTCCCACGATTGTGTGATCTAAGCACGATCTTCTGAGGACGATATCCTCAAAGAAGCTGGCACCATATTGTGCTGTTTCACCTCAAAAGAGGTCTGAAAACATCGATATAGGGGAGTCATGTGGCGCAGTTGGTCAGCGTGTCGGCTTAGTAATCCGAGAGTCCCTGGTTCGAGCTCCGGCTGTGCCAACATGGCGTCGTGTCCTTGGGCAAGGCACTTCACCCTACTTGCCTCAGGGGGGGAACGTCCCTCCAGCCAAATGACTCCCTAACATTCAGCTGGGTGCCAAAGATGAAGCACAAGTCTGAAATCTTCTTCATACACTGGGTTACTGTCAAATCTTTTGACTGCACACATTCTAAGTTACTGGAGTTCTTTTATTATGGATTGAAATTCAAATAACCATTCTCTTTCCAATGTCCAATGTCTTTCTCATGTACTAACATAGCCTACAATTAAACTGCGTCAATAAGCTAGCAGCTAAGTTCTGAAGGAATGACTAAGTTATTCTACTGGAACCCTCACTTGTTCAATTTAGAACGTTGGAATGTCCCACAAGTGTTCCTGCTACTGCAAACCACCATGCTGAACAAAGTCACGTTCTAACCAAAACCTTGAAGAGCAACGTTCTACTCTACATTAAGGTTCATGTTTGTACAATTAACATTTCTTGAACAAGAGGTCTCCTACATTCTTTAAGAGCCCTTTACTCTGATGAGTGACGATGCTCTTTTGTGAAGCTCTGCTGATTGAATAATGTAAATGTTGCTTTTGTCAGGAGGGGGGTTGTGATCCTTCCTCCCAACCAGACATTACACCGTTTTGGGCAGATGAAGCTTTTAACTTGGAGACGTGAAGTCTGCAGATAATGTTGATTCAACTTACTCTATTGTGTTTAGAGAGTTAACCAATCAGAGAACAGACATGGGACAAACTGCATGTCTGAGATAGACCCATGACTTCTGAGACTACAGACAGACTGGGTCTGTTGAAAGTACATTGGGGGGTTCAGGGCGATCAGCTGCCTAGTGCTGGTGGTCCCTGGACCTCTCCCAGGTTTTGTAAATGTAGATCAGGGTTCCATGCTAGAATGCTAGCTGGAACCATATGGTATTGTCTTTGTGTAACTTTCATGTGTTTGTGCATCGTGTGTGAATATATGTGTAATGTTGCTTGAATATTTCTCACATGTTTAGATGGGGGTCAGATGGCCCAGTGGTTAAGGCGTTGGCCTCATGATCAGCAAGTTGTGAGATCGAGCCCCGGCTGTAGCTATATGATGTTGTGTCCTTGGGCAAGACACTTCACCCTACTTACCTCAGGGAAAATCTCACTGTACTAACTGTAAGTCGCTTTGGATAAATGTTAACATTTTCCAGTCTAGTACTTGTAATAAACATTAACAAGTTATTTCAACCCAACTTCAATTGTGCATATTGATTCTGTAGGTACATGTAGTTAATATCAAATGTTTCCCTCAGTTTAGTTGAATCTCAAAATGTTGATTTAACCCACGTTTTAACGTAAACATTTCCAATGTTTCAAACCCAGCTCCCCTTTCTGAACGGTTGAACGGTAAATAAACCAAAGTTGTAGAAGAGTTGCTGGAAGGGTTCAGAACAGGACGTGACACCACCCCCCAGCAGGAAGTGACACCACCCCCAGCAGGAAGCGTCTCCCTTGTCCAAGGTCAAGTGTGTGTGTGTTGTGTGCACTGTCCACACGCGCTCGCACTACGTGACACTTTGGTCAATTTGTTTCAACTGAAGGAAGATATTGTGTTTGCATTCCATTTATCATTAACCTTATCAACCTTGATATGGGTCCAATGAAACATGTATTATTCTTTACAAAATAAATGAAAGCAAATAATGCACTTTCTCCACCCCTCCCTCCCTCCCCTCTCTCCCTCTCCTCCCTCTCCTCCCTCCCTCCCCTCTCCCTCTCCTCCATCCCTCTCTCCCTCCCCCCTCCCTCTCCTCCCTCTCTCCCTCCCCTCTCTCCCTCCCTACCCTCTCTCCCTCTCCTCCCTCTCTCCCTCTCTCCCTCTCCTCCCTCCATCCCTCTCTCCCTCCCTCCCTCCCCTCTCTCCCTCCCCTCTCTCCCTCCCCTCTCTCCCTCTCCTCCCTCCCTCTCCCTCCCTCCCTCCCCTCTCTCCCTCTCCTCCCTCTCCTCCCTCCCTCTCCCTCCCTCCCCTCTCTCCCTCTCCTCCCTCTCCTCCCTCATTCCTCTCTCCCTCCCTCCCTGCCTCCCTCTCTCCCTCCCCCCTCTCTCTCCCTCCCCTCTCTCCCTCCCTACCCTCTCTCCCTCTCCTCCCTCTCTCCCTCTCTCCCTCTCCTCCCTCCATCCCTCTCTCCCTCCCTCCCTCCCCTCTCTCCCTCCCCTCTCTCCCTCCCCTCTCTCCCTCTCCTCCCTCCCTCTCCCTCCCTCCCTCCCCTCTCTCCCTCTCCTCCCTCTCCTCCCTCCTCTCCCTCCCTCCCCTCTCTC
>CM059340.1:1002228-1047864 GCA_030340685.1 Protosalanx chinensis
CCTCATGTGGGCTCAGTCACAGGTCTGACACGACGCAAGGAGCCTGAAGTGAAGGTCTCGTTTGTACCCCTGGCGGGGTAACAGCTGCCCCACCCCCCACCCCTCCACTCCACCACCCCTCCTCCACCTACACTGTGGTGACGGTGAAGGGGTGGGGGGGTGGGTGGGGGGGGCACCTGGAGCGAACTAAACCTAATTGGAGTTGATCATAGCACTTTGTAGTAGATTAACACACAGAGTGCTCACTGTAACGAGTCCGGGGGAGGGGCGGGGTGCAGGGGGGGGGGGGGCGGGGTGCAGGGGGGGGGGGGGGGCGACACAGCTGCACGTCAAGCGGGGCAAAAAACAGGTACGTGGAAACTGAGCTGAGGAAAAGCAGATACGTCCTCGGAGGACAACAACAAGAGGGGGGGGGGGGGGGGGCAGGGACCACCCTCGGATCGGGGGGGACCACCTCGAAACGGTCGGCGCAGGAAAAAGGAGGGAAAGTTTGGTTGCGGCCAGATCATTGAAGAGTTTTTTTTTTTGAAACGCATCGACGTGGAACTTTTAGGTTGATGTTACGATCACGACACAAGCCTTTAAAGCTGCCTTAAGAATGAAGTCCATCACTCTTACAAAGCATTTGAAAGTTGTCTACGATTATTGAGGAGAACGTGGTCTTGGTTTGTGTATCTTGTGCATTACCCTTACTGATGTACTTCAGGGAGCCAGGTGGCTGAGTGGTTACGGAATCGGGCTGGTAACCAGGAGGTTTCTGGTTCGATTCCCGGATGTGCCAACATGACGTTGTGTCCTTGGGCAAGGCACTTCACCTTACTTGCCTCAGGGGGGGAATTTCCCTGTCGCTCTGGATAAGAGCGTCTAACACATGACTAAATGTATGATGATAGCTACTTATCACTTGTAAGGAAACTGCAGCTCTAATCAGAATCCCCAGTTTGAGTGCTGAGGCTTCCCAAGTGACCAGGCACTGTGTTCGTCCAATCGGAGGTTTCAGATCACAGCAGGATTAGATAGAAAATAACACGTAACAATGTACACAGTAATACTGAAAGCTCATTAAAGGACCTTCATTCAACAGCCACAAAACCAGGAAATAAAGTTTCATAAAATCAGATCAGTTTTAATCGCCATGCAAGATACACAAATACGGAATTTACTGTGGCAGGAAAGAGCTAACATAGAACATAGATTTGAGTAAGATAAAAAAAAAGAATCTAAAATACAATAAAGAGAGCACTATCTGTACAGATGGGGGGCATATAACTATATCCAGTACATCAACTAAGAGTATAGGGGAGAATGGAGACGTGATTCATCTTATGGAAAACGCACAATAACGAATAAATATTCAAATCAATATATATATAAATGCTAAGGATTAAGCTTTTGCCATTGATGTAAAGCTCTTTAAGGGTTGAAAGGAGCAGTCCTCACTGTAGTTAGGGACGATGACTGGTTCAAAAGCTTGAGGTCATGACTGTGCAGAATGACTACATCTAGATTGGTGGAGTGTCTCTGACTCAGAAAATGCTCTTACATGTTTTCTGATGGATGGACTTCCTGCCATTCTTGGTGGGTTTCCTGAGTGAAGTTTGGCGCTAATCAAAATGGGCGTCACTGTAGGATCTGCTTCCGCTCCTTGATAAAGCCTAAGTTGATCTGAGGTGATGGTGATTGCTCTGGGAGAGAGTTACAGACCACGGCAATGAAGATTTGTCCATGTTTGTGACTGTAAAAAATAAAAATCTTTAGAACAAGCCTCCTCATGGCTGCCCCTGTCCTCTATCAAAGCATATGGTTCATCATTTACATTTATTCATTTAGCAGACGCTTTTATCCAAAGAGACTTACAATAAGTACAGGGACATTCTCCCTGAGGTAAGTAGGGTGAAGTGTCTTGCCCAAGGACACAAAGTCATATAGCCACAGCCGGGGCTCAATCTCACAACCTTCGGTACATGAGGCCAAACCTTAACCTATCTGACTTCCCCAGGCAGCACATTGACACGGATAATAAGTTATATTGGGAAAAAATATGTACGAAGCTAAAATGTGCAGGAAAGTTGCTTTTTCCCACAACTTTGGTTAACTACGACTACTATAACTTGTAAGCTTTGTTTGTGAATGTATAATAACAAGGTCTGCATCGGAATTATGTCTTCATCGGAGTTGGATGTCATTACATATAATGTTGAATAAAAATGGAATGGACTTGGACGATTTAAAAGGTCGTTAAGACGTTGTAGCTCGCAGCAAGCAGACCAGAAGGAAGGAAGTATCTTTTTACTGCTACAACGTCGTCTTTCTCTCTCCCAAAAATCAAAATGTATTTTTCTACTCCCAACCACAAAGCTAAGCAGGACTATGTGGGGGAATTTGTCCGTTTTTGGCGCTCTTGTTGACTCACAATAATGTACCTGATATTCAGCTGTTTTGTGAAATGTTATCACTTATGTTTCCATTATTGAGGAGGTCAGGTGACCTGCTGGCTACAGCCTAAACCAAATGGGCTGAGGCCCAGATGAAGCAGCCTGGATTTGATTCGGGATCGGGCCGTTTCTGAAGGCCTTCTGCTCGCTTTCTCTCTCTCCTTCCAATAAATTATCCCTCTCCATCTCCCTCTCTTTGCCCTAAAAAGGCCCCCAAAAAATATTTGAAGAAAAAGGTTTTCCTCTTTCAATTTGCTAATATATATGTTTTTTCTTTCATTACCGGTGTAATTTCATGGCATTTGGGCAGGCAGGGTGATGGCATACAGGCTGGGTGATGATATTGTAACAGTTTCATCGCCATGAGGAGGTCATGTTCAGTCATTTCTCTGAGGCAACAGCAGAGGACCGAACCAACGTCCAGAGTTCCACTGTGCTCATAACAATCCCAACCCTGGGAACTCTCATTTTCGCTTGACACCGCTCCCCAGATTACTGTTTATGTAAAGTTATCCAAAGACACACTGCTTAAACTAGCCGAGTCTCTTAATGAAACTGAACCTTTTATTTGCTGCCAACATGCACTAGCTCGACGCCTCGGGCCTCCCTTCCAACTAAACACGCTCGGTAGGGTTTCAAACCTTCACTCCGACCGAGCAGACATCCCCCATAACAAACACACGCTCTCCAAAACAGATCACCCAAGAGGAGATCACATGACTGAGAGCTTCCCACGTTGAAAAGCAACGTAAGAGCGCGAGGCGGCAGCGTTCATACCTCAGATCGCATGGACCCCCGATAACCAGCAGGCGAGGGGGGGGGGAATGATCTGACACGAAAAGTCATCTTCGACAAGACGCACGCCTGTTTTCTGAGGCGCGGAGGATCGACGAGCTGTTCTGAGAGAGCGTGCGGGGGGGGGGGGGGGGGGGGGGGGGGGAGGGAGGGCTTGGCCTTGTCTGAGCAGCTTTGACACTGAACAATGCTGACTGTGCAGAAACGAGCAGCACCCGAGGGCCCTTCAGTCAGAGGCAGAGAGGAGGCCCCCCCAAGGGTGAGGGTACGGACGGGCGGGACAGGAGAGAACAGGGCGAAGACAGCGGAGGAGGCCCCCGGAGGAGGCCCCGGGAGGAGGCCCCCGGAGGAGGGCCCCCGGAGGAGGCCCCGGGAGGAGGCCCCCGGAGGAGGCCCCGGAGGAGGCCCCCGGAGGAGGCCCCGGGAGGAGGCCCCCGGAGGAGGCCCCCGGAGGAGGCCCCGGGAGGAGGCCCCCGGAGGAGGCCCCCGGAGGAGGCCCCCGGAGGAGGCCCCGGGAGGAGGCCCCCGGAGGAGGCCCCCGGAGGAGGCCCCCGGAGGAGGCCCCCGGAGGAGGCCCCGGGAGGAGGCCCCCGGAGGAGGCCCCCGGAGGAGGCCCCCGGAGGAGGCCCCCGGAGGGCCCCAGGCTAAGGTGGTTGCTCGCCAAGAACATGTTGGCAGACTCCGGCTGACGCAACGCTCCGCCAGCTTGGCCACACAGACTTCTCTTTGGTTAAGGATTACCAAGTGTGCCTGCTGCCAGGGAGAGACCTGGTGAATCCACACACATGCTGAACTCATAGGAAGCACATCCAGGGATGTGTCAAGATCCAAGCCAACCAGCATGAAGACACAAGTCTGCTTAGATTCTCTGTGTATCACAATGGCTGAAAGTATACATTAGTATTATTATATTATTATAAATGACAATATTTCCCTAACCCCCCTTGCTCCCCTACCTCCACGCACACACATTCTAGTTCACAGAAAACACATTTTTGACATATTCTGGTTTGGTTGATGTTTGTAACGGCTGTTAAAATCCACTTCAAGACAACAAGAACTGTCTACAAACAGCCCTCAGTAAAGAAACATTTCATCCATTCCAATGCTTATTGGCAGGTACTTATGTTTTTATTTTATATCTGTATGAACAGTGGTCTTGTATGGTAAAATGTTGTGTTTCAAACTATGTAAAGTTCTGAGAATGTTTCTTTCTTTCTTTTAGTTTTATTTGACTTAAAACGACCTTCAGTGAGTGAAAAAATGAGGGAAGGTTTAATTGCCAGGCGCTCCATATGTTTATCTTAACGATGAATGCATTTTCAAGAAATTGCTTTGACAAAACTGATTCCACATTAATATTCAACATACATGACTGAATCACCTCTAAGTTAGGAAACTTTCCTCTTGTGAACAGTAGTGTTGACATAAATGATCATTGAGGCAATGACATTGACAGACATGTTAAATAGACTGCCAAATACACATCCTGCAGTTCTAAATGAGTTGTCATTGGCCTTTGGCAAAACAACATTACGTAACATACTTTTTTCTTCTTCCATTAATTCGTTCGGTGATATGTTGTTTTTCAGAGCTTAATTGGGACATTTCTAGCTGCAGGGTGGAAGCAAGGAGATGATACGATTCCCAGCAGCAGGTTCTAGAGTGGAGCCAAGACCAGAAACCTCAGCCAAAAGGTATGAGGGCTTGTCAGTGAGGCTATAGTTATCCACACACTGACAGTGAAACACAGTTCTCTGACTGTCCATCAAAACATTTTCCACACATGATTTCTCGGGTTGAAACTGGTGAATGAAAACGAAATGACGATATGTGACAATCCGCGATGGTTTGTCATAATCAAATGAGTGGCACAGGGACGGAACTGGTGAAGAAATGTCCCGGTGATGTAGCTGTGAGGCTAATATTGGCTCAGGGGTGACGGTGAAAACACAGCAACATCACAGTGCAGTTGGCTCCGTGTTTTAGGAATCAAACGAAACCACTTGCCAGGCCCACAGCCAGACGCTAATGTGGTGACAAATGATGGCGATAATTTTGGGGAAAAAAGCCCCCCTCCCAAAGCCCCCCTCCCAAAGCCCCCCTCCCGAAGCCCCCCTCCCAAAGCCCCCCTCCCAAAGCCCCCCTCCCAAAGCCCCCCTCCCGAAGCCCCCCTCCCGAAGCCCCCCCTCGCAAAGCGATGTCGACGGTTTGACTTCTTGTAAAGAATAGAGGAGCCCCTGATTTCATGGCCGCTCACTTGCCCGGTCATTCAAAGGTCTCCCTTCCAGTCCTCAAGTATTTACTGTCTTGGCAAACCTCATAACACACGTATTCAGAAGCCACAAGCTTTTTTTGTTCTTCAACTGAAATGCAGTTGCCGGGCGCGGAGTGTACAAGCTATTGTAGGACAGACAAGTAATGAGTCATGGAACATATTGTGAAATAAAGTATTTCTTGAATCACATTTGGTCATCGAAGATTAATTCCACAGCATATTAATGGGAAAGGCACCGAGGATGAAATCAAACATTACATTGGTGGAAGATAGAGAATAACAATGTATATTTATATCCGGAGAAGGACTTTTTTCTTCCAGAGAAGTGTTTTTAAATCTTTGATATGTGTGAAAAGGTAAGTGTGACACACTATAGTCTTCCACTTTTAGTGGTATGGTGGCAAAGTGATATGTGGAAAAACACATTAAAACCCTTTGCAAGTCAACTTCTGTTTGAATTCAGTCCAGAAAATACAAAATGATTAGATTAGTCTATTCTGTCACTTTTTCCCTCCCATGACAGACGACTTGATCCTCGTGATGTAATTCCTTAAGTATCACGAAAAGGTGATCAAGCACAACATTGACTTTCACTGATCTAGGTGTGATTTCCTTATTCCATTTCACTGACAGCTGTAATTAAACTCTTGTGTACCCTGTGGCAGCATTTTAAATATACTTTTCACCCTTCGTATGTTAAGAGTCATAACAATACCTTTCAATATTTCCAGATTCATCTACCGATAATCCTCTTTAAAGTAGGAATCAACGACAAAACCGACTTGAAAGTTTGTAAATACTGACTCAGCTGTGCCAACACAAACAAAGATTCAGTCTGTTGACATGGTTCCTGATGCCAGGGGAATTCTGCAAGTCACAATATGTGAGACCAGAAAACTTGCTTGCTCAGTGTTGAGCAATGAATTAATCATTACAGTGATGCTTTTCAACACATCAAAAAAGGTTTGGCAAGATGCTTTCAAACAAGACAAGATTGATATCTCCATAGCTTGTGCCAGGTAAAGCCACAATCTAATATCGAAGCCCAGGGCCCTTTGGGAGAAAGAGAAAAAAAGGTTTTCAATTCATTTCACTGGGTGTGTGGGCCGTTTTAAATAGGTGCTGACTCCCATATTAAAATAGTTTGATGTTAACAATGATTTCGTGTTTTAAAAGGGTAAATGAGGACAAAGCAAACCCCACCCCCCCCCCCCCAACAAGCCACAATCAGCGCTGGAAAATCTACTGTTTCCACATTTCGCAGCGTGTCACAGAGCCAGGCTGTGAAGTCTGTCAAGTGCTTCTAACCACAGTTATCATAAGAAAGGCTCTCAAACAAACACAGCAAACTCTGTTTTTAGAAACAGATGCTTTGATGTGGCTAAATCCCCTCTTCAGTTACCATGTATCGCCAAGGAAAAAAAAACCTGAAGGAATTGTTGGACTGTGTGAGAATCAGGTAGAATCTTCCAGAAGAACCATATTGAAGCGTTGTTGGGGGGGAAAACAAACTCTCGATGGAGCGCATTGATTATGGGACTTCGTCGGTCAAATATCCCTTTCCTCCATCAGGGCGTCCTTACGTCTGTTTTCTTTGTGACAAATCCCTAGATTAGGTGGTAATGAATAAAAGATGAACATTCTCATTCTGAAATGAGGACAAGGAAAAGCAGATGGGAAAAGTGAGTGTAAGCCTACTCCTCAGACATGGACTCTACGGCCATTTACCAGGAACTCATTTGATTCCGTCGTACGATTCCGGAACAATCAGCACTGGGCTGCCTTTAAGGCCGACTGGCAAATCTCAGGGAATGGAAGAAGTTTGTTTGCATGGCAACTTGGAGACGACACTAAAACAACAAGCGAGAAACCATGGCGGAACGTCGATACGTCAACGCAAAAAAAAGGCAGTTGGGAAGAAAAACTGGACGGTGCGCACCTGTTGTTCACCGGGTTTTTCAACATCGAAGGGTGACGCTACCACAACGTACGGGAACGTCCGTTTGGCCAGGAAGTGTGGAAGCCTCCATGTGGTCAGTGGGGAGAGACCCTGATGGAAACTTGTCCCACATCCTCATTGCCACAGCCAGTTTAACAGCTTTTCCATGGGATTCAGGGACTGATCAGTTCACCCGGGTGAGCCTCCGTAATCCGGGTGAGCCCTGCATGTTGGCTAACCTCTGGGTACCTCACTCCTTCCTACTGTACTTTCAATCAAATAGTTCTGATTCTGAACAGGAATCAGCCCCGCTAGGCTGAGAAGTGCTTCGCCCAATCGTTCGTCTTTTCCTTCCGCCAGAAGGCTAACGCTAACCTTAGCTAGCCGTGTCCATCAGAGAGCGCGGTGGGAGTTGGGGGATGAACTCGAGCGCAGGTTCAGAGCACGTTCTGGTTTATTAGCTTATGATGGTTAAGGTTACGATTAGGGTAAAGGAAACTCATTCTCAACCTTCAATTAGAGGGAACGTTTTGGAACTTGTGGCAGCCATGGGCCATGTCAAGTCTTTTACACAGTACCTTTGGGGAAATGAACTAGTATACATTTCCTGGCATGCCTATCTCAACTGGGGGGGTGGAGGGGGGGGGGGGGGGGGGGGAGGCCATCCAGAGGTTCCTTAGCTGTGAATCAAAATCCATACTGAAATGGCCTCCATAGGTGAGATGAAAGCCTGACGGTGACAAGAGATGCTAATTGACCGATCACGTTGCAGCTAGAGTGCTCTCTCAGAGCCAGGAGGAACTGTCACTTGGAAACGACAACGCAAATTAGATTTCTGTCGTGGAGGTTTCAGTATCAAAGGGTTCCCGGTGAAAACAGAGCCTCGCTGAATCAGCTCCACACCGCAAACACACGGCTATGGAGCGGATCGCTTCAGCTGAGATTTGAAGGAGCAGAAGTGATGAAGGGGGGGGGGAATGAGCTTTATTGATTTCCTGCTCCCACATTCTCCCAGCCCTGTCATTGCCTGCACATGTTGTATGTCACTGAATTGAAGTCAAATTAGGATGTTTTTTTTTCCTTGAAAGCGCAATAAAATCTTCGCTTTGTGCATAAACAGAGCAAAACATCAAACCCAGTTGGACTCAAACAAAGTCCAATCCAGACTCATTTCATGTGACGCACTAAAGCCAGAACACGTACGCGTTCCGAGTAAGAATTGTGGTAAAGTGTAAAGCAAACAAGTCTGTTTCCCTCCGCAAACAGTCATTCCACACCTGTGTGGTCTGTGCGCAGGTCTACCTAGCTTGACGTCACAGACCCTCACCGGCGCTACGGTGTTCAGCAGTCTTGTGTAGATTCATAGCCTGTCTGTTGTTTTTGTATATTTGATCTACAATTAGTACTTCATGGTGAGCGCATAACCCCCGTCCAGATTCTTAACTGGTTAAACGACTGAAAAGACGCACAATGCAGCGTACTGTACGTTGTTACGAAGCCACGTCGGTTTATTTGGAGTTACTTCCAATGTACAGTATACTGTGCTTGGAATTATATTATACAACTAAAATGATGACGCTAAGCTATCAATTAGCCTTCTCCACAGATTTTTCCATCTCCGAAGACGTGAAACATTGAAACTTTTAGTCAAAAGAGTTCATATTAAGGTGAGCAAACTGGTCTGGGATCTCAGTAAAGTGTTGACTTAGTCCACGGCCCCTGTCACGGGGTTAATGGCGGATTTATACTTCTGTCAAAGAAGTATTCTGTCATACAGAAGTGACACCTCGTAGAGTTAATGTGCTATGGCCGGCTGACAGTAAACGCGCGAATTCAAAGACATTTCACAAGATCAAACTGGTGAAGTGAGTCTTTGATCGTCTCATTGTCTCTTTACACAGTTGTTGTTGTGAGCCCAGACTGCCAGCTCACCAGCATCTGTGCCTCTGGATTTCAAGCACATAGACGATGTTGGGGGCTATTGCATCATGTTCTATGAGCAATGACTCAGCCTATGAAAATTCTCAGACATTACACGCAAAAGTGTTATTTAATTTGTGAATCGACCGACTGACGTATTTTTGCCTTGAAGCATAGCGTTGTAACATTGTGACCATATTTTACTTCGTTTACGAACACACTTGTATAATTGGATTTTAAATAGTGTGAGGTTATGTCCATTGTTCTGTTTTGGGTGTGCTAATTCTGAGCTGCATGACTGGACTGGACTGGAGAGGAGTTTATGAACATTTGACATCTAGTACTGTAGTTATGATTTGCTAGTAAAAGCTTTTTCAGAACTGCAGTATTAGGAGTAAAAATAGGACCCTTTGATTCTAGCTTAACACTTTTTAGGTGCTGTCACCCAAGGTTACATATTGGTGATATATAAGTAATAAAACTAAAGTGGTTTTATTACAGCTAGTGACACCCAAACATTAAAACATGTGTTTCTCCGCATTTCAAAGGCACAAGTGACACATTTTCTGGACTGTGTGAAGTAAATTTGAGGCTTGTCTATATGGCACTGTACTAAGCATTGGAATGCATGGTATTAAAATGTTTGGTAATAATGATTAATTTAACAGGTCTAATTGTGCTGACAACAATAATGGTGATGATACAGTAAGGTATTATAAAGTTTTACAATAAATACTTATTGTGATCATGACAAATAAGTTTATATTATTATTACATGACATAAACCATAATCAAAGTTGCACATAAAAGTTGTTGCATAGCAACCAGACACAACCTATGATCATATTAAAACATTCTTTATCTCAACTCATTTAGAAAAAGATTTGATTCCATATGAAATGATTCCAAAGGAATATCTTATCTTGCTTTATCTTACAAAAACTAAATTAAAACATGGGAACCACAAATAAAAGGGTGTTAAGCAAGACAGCCCAGACAGAGATATTATTGTAATTTATCTAATATCAATTTGATTCAATTTTGTTCAAATCACACTGCAAAAAAAGAACAAAATCTTTGTTTCTGTCAAATAAATAGTCATCCAAACATTATGAGAGGAATGAATTAGAAGGCAAGTCTGTCTTGTATCGGGAATAAAGATGATCAAATCAAACTGTGATATAAGGAACATCATATCAAAGTTATTGGTCTGGTTATGTTATAATGTTGAATTGTTTGCAGATGACTGTCATATTATACGGCTAACCTCTGCATTCCTTATACCACTATTCTTCTCTTTTGCTCAAAAATCATGGATATTTCGGGTTATGGAATAACAATAAAGTCAGTATAAAGGCATGTCTTTTGGAATAGTCATAGAGCTTTTTAAAGCATTCAATTTCTGCCCTTTTCGTCCTTAATTTGCAACCTTGTGTGTAACATCCCTAAACATAGAGCCCTGATCTGTTAATGGAGTACCCATACGATACAACCTTAGATGGCTACCTCAGACTTAGTTAATGTTTTCCAACTCTGAGAAGGAAATGAAATGTACTTGAATGTGACTTGATCACAATCGAGCATGTATTGATGATAATACATTATGATCTATTAGGTTGACACATTTTATCTTCGATAACGTCAGATTGACATGTTGTTCCACGGAAAACGTCCTTACCACAAGGGCACAAGGTTCAGTAGTACGATATAGTCACAGTTGACTATATACTGTATGTTGCATCAGGATTTTAACGTCTCCCTACATAAGGACACCTATTAACTTATAGGACGTGCTTCGTTTGATTTAGGAACTGGCTACTCAGTGTTGACGTCATGACAGCAGCATTATCAGCGTTCTCTACATACTTTCACCAGCTGAAATATTTGTTTCTCCCAAAAAATGTCCCCATATTTGCCAAAACAACATATAGTTGTATTTTCCTCAAACACACAATCTTCTTCTCTCTCTCTCTCTCTCTCTCTCTCTCTCTCTCTCTCTCTCTCTCTCTATCTCTCTCTCTCTCTCTCTCTCACACACACACTCACACACTCACACACACACACACACACACCCTGACCACTACTGTTGGCCCTCTACACAGCAGAGCGTTGCATCTGCGGTTGTCATTGGCACATGCAAAACCCTTCAGAGCAGCGCTGTGCAAAAAGCATTAAAAAGCCCCGTATAATAAAACCGTTATTTATAGGACCATAACAGCCTTGTAGTTTGTCTTGCACAACCCCCAGAGGATGAACTGAGACACTCAATCCTTCCTCAGACACTTACAGAGACTACTGCATCCCCACAGGCCCTCCCCTCTCTGCCTATGCATAGATTTCTGATGTAAACCAGTTAGGTTACTCAGATTTTTGGGGGGGACCACATGAAGGCTGAAAAACGTATAAAAAATTAAGCGGATAACAATTTGTGGCGAAGACTGAGCACACATTACAAAAAAAATAAGGCAAATCTTGTGCTCTCTCAGTATTCGTCATGATGTCATCGGGGAAAATCTGTAACATCATTAAATACACAAAATAAGAAAAGCAGAAAAGCTTTTGACGCCACACTTGCGGCACGGGGTGAAAGAATGCGTCCATCAGTTGTTAAAATTCAAAAATAAAACAGGGGCCTCTAAATGTTTTGTCCGAACAAAAAAAACACAAATGAGGCTCACCCTGAGGTACATGGAAGTGTGACAACCATAGCCTCTGGCGTGCCTCAACATGGCGGGGAGGGGGGGGGGGGCACGGCTGATGACGATCACGATGAAGCAGGTCTCCCATGAGAACTGATATGTTCCTTGGGTTCTCACACGACGATCCAGCGTCTGAGTGAGATTTTCCAGTTGGCGGCACCGAAATGGGTAAACCCTCCATTAGTTCATAGGAAGACTGGATGTGACCTCCGTCCATCCGAAGCGTGGGAAAAGAAAACATCCTTCCTATGGCAGCTTCCTCTGTGGCGACCGTGCCGCTGAAAAACTGTGAATGAGCGTTAGAATATGTCGTCTCACAACAAGAACCCATCTGGAAACATCAATAAAATTAATAAATCAATATTAATTTAGCAGACGCTTTTATCCAAAGCGACTTACAGTAAGTACAGGGACGTTCTCCCTGAGGCAAGTAGGGTGAAGTGTCTTGTCTAAGGACACAACTGCACAATAGCCACACCCGGGAATCAAACTCCACAACCTTCTGATCATGAGGCCAACGCCTTAACCTGCTGAGCCACTTGACTCGTTCTATGAGCATAGAACATTATCGTTTCTCATGCTTGCTTAATTTCTTGATATTTTCATTAAAAAAATGATGGTATTCATGGAACGGTGATGGTATTCATACAAATTCACCGATTAGAAATGCGATGGACATCATCAATTTGTAGGAATCAGTAGTAGCTTTTAGATATGTTGTTTCTGCTGCTCTGTAAGCCCTGCACTTCACAAGGCCCTACTGTAATCGAGATGTCATCGCCAGACTGTAGTTGAAAATCGAGATGTAATCATTGCACGAGTAGTACTATCATTTTGTTACCCGTTCATCATCAGTTGGATAGAACTGAGACGTTGTTGAGTGCCGGGGTTCTTTCAGCAGTCTTCACATATCTGGGCAAGACGTTGTGGTCTGATGTAGGCGGTCTTCTCCCCGGAATCCTTTGCGTCACAAACCTCCCCCAGGGTTTGCCGTCGTTGAGACAGTCAACGGCTTTGCCACTTCGCCGTAGAAGCCAAGGCGATGCCGTCCGTGCCCTGACCTCTCTACACGAGTGTGTGAGTGGAAGGGGGGGGGGGGGGGGGGGGGGGGGGCGGAATGGAATATTGGTTCTGTCGCACCAGCCGAAGTGTTACTGGTGTACGGTGGAGACGAAAATAGCAGACAACTCTTGAGCAATTGTAGTCTGGTGGGCGAGTTGTGACAGGACTTTGATTATCTCCTCCGTTTTCTCAGTCTGGGGGTGTTTTCAGAGATGGACTCTGCAGTAGTGGCTCTGTTGAAGGGGCCATTGGCGTAGGGACCGGAAGGGGACCGGGGGGGGGGGGGATGGGGGGGGGGGACGTCAGGTCTGGAGTTATTGGCAATTCTTCTTCTTCAACTTTTGCACCTCCTTCCTGAACCTGCAGCAGCAGACAGTTGAGGATCAGTCTGACTGCCTCCAGCATCTTTCCACCCCATGTTCAGAAAAGCTTCCTTCGTGGTAAAGGGTTTGAAAGGCTCGTCCAGTTTGCGGGGACATGAAGTGTTTTTACGTCTTCAAGGTCGTCGAGGTGCTTGTTAGATCACTGTCAGCAACCTTGAGATCCAGATTGGGATCAGCATTGCTGAAGGTAAAAATGTGGCTTAATTCATGGCGGATAACTGGGAGTCATGTGGCGCAGTCGGTGAGGGTGTCGGGTTAGAAATCAGAAGGTGCCAACATCTCGTTTGCTTAATTCATGGCGGATAACTGGGAGTCATGTGGCGCAGTCGGTGAGGGTGTCAGGTTAGAAATCAGAAGGTGCCAACATCACTTTGTGTCCTTGGGCCCAGTACATGTTTTTTGTTCATTTACAAAAGGCCCAGTAGCCTCATGTCATGTTGCATCGCAGGCTGATGCTACAGAACAAAAACACACAAATCGGACGCTGGAACAACTTGAAATCCGCTCTCGAGACTCACTTCCGACGTATCGACGCGATCGAACGGTTTCCACTGTCTTCTTTTCTGTGGCGAAGACCGAGTCTGAGACGTCTCCTTTCATTTCCTCGATGCCACAGCCAGACCGGGGACTCACTTAAGAGGGATGGGAGCTGTGGTGACAAACGCATGATTGTGGGCTGTGTTGAGTGTTTCCATATTGACAAAGATGCATTCACGCCTGATTTACTGGTTCAGAACAGACTGATCACCCATTTGCGCAATTGTTGAGCAGGTTTGGGGTGCAGTGATATAAATGCCAAATTCCATATTCATTTATTCTAAGGACATCGCCGTCCACTTCAAACCATTTGTGAGTGTGAGGTTGATTCTTGTCAACAATGAGTGTAATTCTTAGGCCTCAGGTGTTATAGGTGAGAGGTTCCCCTCATCATTATGCGATAGAATGAAGTTCTGGTCTCTTTAATAAAACTTCTCCTTGTGTTGGGTATGTGAGTTTGCGTGTGCTAGAGAATCAAAGTGGATGAGCTACTGAATGACAGAAACAGAGAGAGTCCTGGGACAGAGATCATTGAGCATTTATTAAAATGAATATTACGTATGTTTTGGATCTATTCTTGTTGAACATTACATTTACATGTATTCGTTTAGCAGACACGTTTTATCCAAAGTGACTTCCAAGAGAGAGACTTACAAAAGAGCATCGGTCACTGATCACAATCATGAGATTGACACCAAACATAGTGGGTAGTCAGATTATGAAGCATGGCATCGTGGGAAACCAAACAAGTGCCACATATAAACATACCAACATCACACAGTAAGAAAGTCCTATCTTGTGGCCAGTATGTATTTAGTTCTGCAGAGGACGAGGATACAGCAAATGCTGCCACTCTGTGTTCCAACGCCGACAGTGCTGCAGGAGAAGCTCACCTCTCCAAACCCCCCCAGACCTCAGGAGATCTGGATCAGTGTTGGGTGACACACATCAACACAGCTACTGAAAGATATTCATTAGCAGAAAAAGGGGTTTTTTTTCCTGAGAAAAACCCTTCGCACATTGAATGAATATTGCAATAGAATTGAATTACACGTATTTTGACATGACAGATCAAATTGAGCGAATAAAATATATACGATAACATGATAAATGACATCCCAAAAAGAATATTATGGAGCCAACTTGTTCTAAGCAGGAGATATTTTCAATATATATTGACATCTTTATTGTATTACCGTATTGAGATATTGTACTGTAATTTATATAAATTGACATACCAGTCTACATGCTTACCCCTGCTCACTATCATCTTATTATAGTAATTCCAGTTATTGAAATATAGGCATACTCATACTCATCGTCTTTGTCATGGTTTTGAATAATCCTGACGTTTCAAAGCGAAGCCACAATGCAGGTTTAGTCCAGTCTGCAGTCAGAAGGGTCCTCTGGTCGGATCCCATGAAAAGAAAAAACTAACAAAAAGACCAGAAACTAGAATGATTTAATTATAACACGTGTGACGTGCACTGCAAGACGCAGGTACAATGGGAGGGGGGGAGAGAGGGGGAGGGGGGGGAGGGGGAGAGAGGAGGGAGAGAGGGGGGAGAGGGGGGGAGAGGGGTGAGGGGGAGAGAGGGGGGGGAGAAAGGGGGGAGAGGGGGGAGGGGGAGAGAGGTGGGGGAGAGGGGGGAGAGGGGGCATTTGGCAAGGTACAGGACTGAAGGAGGGTGGGCCATTACTCAGGTTTTGATGACATCACCAGCAGCGGGGCTATAAAGCAGTGAGCAGTGACTCCCAGAGTCAGAGGAGCACTGGAGCAGCGTGGAGTAACACAGAGCAGCCAGAGCAGCGTGGAGTAACGCAGAGCAGCCAGAGCAGCGTGGAGTAACGCAGAGCAGCCAGAGCAGCGTGGAGTAACACAGAGCAGCCAGAGCAGCGTGGAGTAACGCAGAGCAGCCAGAGCAGCGTGGAGTAACGCAGAGCAGCCAGAGCAGCGTGGAGTAACGCAGAGCAGCCAGAGCAGCGTGGAGTAACACAGAGCAGCAGTCGCAGAGCAGCACGGGGCTGATCAGGTTGAAGGTTTGAACTTCAGAGGACTCAGGGCTGCCAAGCTTTGCCAGGATGAACGTCGTGCATTTGATGGCTTGTGGACTTATGATCACCTTGCTGTCTGGCAGGACTGGAGCCAAACCTTTAACACAGGCACAACACAAGGTGAGACCACATACCTGAAACCAAGAGTTGTGATTGTATTGATTTTCTTTTAAAGGATTACCCATGTTGCCAGTGTATCAGATGACAGTTGGGTAGTTGTGATCAACGTTTTGCCATCCAAGCAAAGTGTTGAATGAACGTTTTCAGAGATTCAGGAGATTCATTTGGCATCCTTATGCAATTAGAGGTAACTGTCGTACAGTTTAACATGCTTATGTAGAACCTTAAAAGGTGGAGGGATGTTAAGCAGATGTACTTCCAGAAGGGTGCCGTGTTGAAATCACCATGATGACCCTGCTCTAATGTGCCCATCATGATGAAACTGCCCTAATGTACCCAGGTGCGCCTTTAGACCTCGGCTGATGCGCAGGTAAAAGAAGCACCAAGTCAGATGAATTAAATCCATATAAAGTGGTATCAGCTTTGCTTCCGTGAAAGAAAAACTAAGACAATCATAAGTACGACCTGTTTTCGTTTGAAGTTGGATCAGAAATGTTTTGTTTCGTCTGATTCGTGCATCAACCTAACAGATAAAACCTCGACTCATGTGGTTCGCTATTTCAGTACCAGATACTGTGATGCGCCTTCAAGCAAAGTCACTACATTAAGACGGATAAAATACAACAACCAAAAAAACTGTTTACAGCCACATATGTTTTAGAGGCTTCCAGCAGAAGATCTCTGTTGCATTGTGCACCTGTTTCGCTTTTTACTGACGCACTTTCAAAAGCCCAATGACCTTTTCTATATTGAAACGGATGTACCCACACGTTACCTTATTAAATACTGCATTTCCAGTATTCAAGTTCTGACATTTGGATACTTTAGACAGTACTCATAACCTCATGATGGAGGTATCTTAAGGAAAATGCTTAATGGTGATATTTTGATTTGCACTGGAAACACTGGAACGTGATAAAAAAAAACGTTCGGTTTGTACTATTTTTCTTCTTCTTTAATATAACCTATATTTTCAATCAGGTAACAATCATTTGCGTGTCGTTTATTGACGGATCTGGCTTTTGCCCTAACTGGAATATCATGTATTTGTATGTTAAGTCTCTTAGAAGTTTGCTGGGGGAAGAGCTGGCGGAGTTTCTGGAGTCTGATGAGCAGGAGAGGAGGCTGGAGACTGTGCGCTCCAGGGTGCGCCTCCTCCGCGATCTGCGCCTGGACACCCGGGCCAAGGGGATGTGGGCGCGCCTGCTGACCGACCCCCCCAGCGGGAGGAGACACAAGCAGGGCACCAAGAAAGGAGGAGCAGGCTCCAGGAACGGGAGCGGGTGCTTCGGACACAAGATGGATAGAATAGGCACCATCAGCGGCATGGGCTGTTAGGAGATGGAGAGGCCAAGTGTGGGTATGTGTCTTTTCCTCGCTACGTGCCTAAATGACCTATAGAATACACCATAGCATGGTGTTAAAGTTTGCAGTTACTTCCTGACACGTTATTCATTCATCCTTTACGATAAGTAATAGTGCTATTAATACTATCTGACGAAATAATACATGACAAACGAACGGAGACAGGAAGGCATGTCATGAATGACCAAATGAATGCCCATGAACAACACTGATCTATAATCTCATTTAATTTGTCTATGGAGACGATAAGATCACATGACCAGTGCAGTGAAGTAGGCTGTCACTCTCATACCTTGTTGCAACTACTTTGCAACTTGTATAACTTCCTTTCATTGTTTCTAAAGTCCATAGCTTTCCTCGATGAGGACACTTTAGATCTGAACAGTGCGTCCCAAACTAACTGGAATGTCTCTGTACTTGCTGTAATTTGCTCTGGATAAAGGCGTCTGCTAATGTAATGTAACTGACATGTCAGAACCAGCTATTTTTAAAGACTATAAATCCCATAGATTTATGGTATGATACCTTCCTGGAGATGTATGGTTGCTGTAAGTGTCAGAACGTCATTCCAAATGATCATAAATTATAGAATCTGTGAACTTTTATATCATAGATAAGTAAGCAAAATAATAAGAAAAAGTTCATGTTATGAAATGGAATAGACAGCCAGCACAGTCATTGTCATGTGACTTTCTTTACATATCTCCTGTATAAAGAGGAGGGGCGTCAGATAGCTCAACGGTTAAGGCGTTGGCCTCATGATCGGGAGGTTGTGAGATTGAGCCCCGGCTGTGCCAACATGATGTTGTGTCCTTGGGCAAGGCACTTCACCCTACTTGCCTCAGGGAGAATGTCCCTGTACTTACTGCAAGACGCTTTGGATAAAAGCATCTGCTAAATGAATAAATTTAAACGTAAGGGGAACGTACCTGTACTTGCTGTAAGTCTCTCTGGATAAGAGCGTCTGATAAATGACTGAATGTAACTGTATATTTCTTGGTGGAAGATTGGTAGATTTCCAAGACTACAAAGCTGACACACACACACACACACTGAGCCAACTGTGTTGTGAGGTCACATTAAAGGGGAGGTAGAATAGGATGAAGCACAGAGGAGGGCAGGTGACACACAGGAGCTTGAGGCCTTGTCATCTTCCTGTGTTCGTTGGCGACGCCTGCAAACACTGTGACTTACTGAGCGTTTGAGTCACTCTCACACAGAATGACTTCCGGATGAGGGTCAAAGAAACATCTAGATAGAGAGAACGGTGTCCAGATGACTGGCCATGAGACCTTTTTTACGCTGTAACTCACTGTTTCACAGCTGTTTCGTCTGACAACACGTTGGCTAGCTTGAGTGTTTGGTGCTGGAGGTACATGTGGTAGAGCAGATATACAATCTGTACAGAGACATTGAACGAACACGTCATAACGCTATGATTTGCGGAAGGGTAACGAAGGACTATTTCAAAGGCATGAATTAATCTCTTTTCTCTTTTTCTCTCCAGAAGGTTCTGACGATGGGTTCGGACAACTCGGACTCCATTTGTCCTCACCTGAGGGAAAACATACAAGTGATGGATTTTTTCGGTACGAAAAGACAACCTGACCAGCATTACTGAGGACTGAGACAACTACGCTAGCAAACCCATATGTATAACATAAAAAGACCAAGACACACACATACACTACCAGATGGCGGACAATGGTGTAAAAACCACAAATTGCAAAGCTGTATATTGTTGCTGCTGCTGTACATTCACGTACTTCATACTTGCATAAATGTATTTATGTTTAAAAAAATATTTATATGTTTATAAAAGAGATATTTATAAATATGAGTTTTATTTATGTAACATTTGGAGAGAGAAAAAATGGATGAAAACTGCAGGTCAATCCGTTTGTATCTTTTTTGTTTGTTTTTTTGTCTTAAATAGTTGTAAATGTTTTCAAAGTGATAAAACATTCCATGTGCACTTATGGACCTCCTCCCAGTTCTTATTTATTGGGATAGATATGATTAGGAGTACATTTTATATTTAGTCATTTAGCAGACACTCTTATCCAGAGAAACTTACAGTACAGGGACATTCCCCCCTGAGGCAAGTAGGGTGAAGTGCCTTGCCCAAGGACACAACGTCATGTTGACACAGCCGAGGTTCGAACCAGGGACCTTCTAGTTACTAACCTGCACCACGTCTCCACAGGAGTACAATATGGAAAGACAGAGCAGGTATGGTAGGCCTGGGTTGGTGTAGTAGACCCTCATTTGTCCAGGAGTGTTCTGTACTTCTGTTGTTGGACACAGCACAAAGTAGCATAAATATCTGAGCTCTCAGACCATTTTATCTG
Organism: Protosalanx chinensis; assembly: GCA_030340685.1. NCBI lineage: Eukaryota > Metazoa > Chordata > Actinopteri > Osmeriformes > Salangidae > Protosalanx > Protosalanx chinensis. The sequence goes on from CM059340.1 coordinate 1,022,168, forward strand.
ATTGAGAATGATTTCCAGATGGTTGGAGAAACTTCATGATTTTGAAAAACAGTGTCCAGATGACTTCATCTTAAACCCCTTCTACTATGGTAGGTCTGTACTCTCTGGTAGAAGGTGCTAATACAATTGCCTTCGAGCCACTTCCGTGAAATCTGTTAAATTATAGTGCCGTGTAATTTAAAGTCCAGACCCCAGGCAGATTCCTTATCTTGGCTCAAACGGACCATGACATCACCTGTCCATATTCATTAGTACTCCTGGAACTCGGTCAAAACAACCACCACCGTCCGAAAGGACGTTGAATCTGTCGGTCGACATTTTTGGATCTCACAAGATGGAGAGTCACACTTTGCGATAAGGTCGACCGTAAGGTTCTGGATGTGTTCGAAATCAACAGAGGACCCTTCCAAGACAAGCAATGTGCCCCCAGACCACTAGAGGGCAGCAGCTGTGCTTCAGAGACTTGCAGCCACACAAACCAAATGTAATGTCATAAAATCTGGTGCTTTTCAAGGATGGTAGGTGGCAGGTCAGCTCTTAATAAGCTTATCAATATACTATATATAAACTCTTAAGTTTATATCCACAGTCAGACCAAAACTACACCAATACAATTACAATTAGACATGTGGAGAATAGAGAGATATTTACATTTTAGCAATACAAAGTTTGAAAACACCTTCCTCCCATTCCAATGAACGGGAAGATGTGTCCAACTGGTGCACCTTTTCCATTCCAAAATGTCCCCAATCATTTCATCTTCGAGGGATAACAAAAATAGTATACTGTAACTTTGTAACTTTATTATGACAATAGATGTACCCTAACAAAAGGCATTGGATTGTATTGAATTCTTAACAACTAATAATGTAATTATAATAACAGATTATGTCGGTCCTCCCATATCTCCTCCTATATCTAAGTCATGTCCAAGGCTGCACAGGTGATTGATTGATTGAAACCTTTATGGCTCCCTCTGGGGAAAATCAGGTGGATAAAAGCGTCTGCTAAATGAATAAATGTAAACAGCTCATTACATTTTTTTAAGACAAACAGAAAAACAGAGTTGACAATACATGAATATAAACACACTGCTGGTCCAATAAATATGCAGTGCAAGCTGGTGGTTTGCTAAAGTGCATCATGTGATAGATAGGTGGTTCAGTGGTAGGTTGCCTATCATGACCTGGGTTCAACTCCTGGCCAATACATTGAACATGAATACACTGGAAATTTCTCCACTATGGAACTAATAAGGGATGATCTTTTCTTTTTAAAATGTGTATTCTCAATTCTCATATACTTCTATGAAGTGGCAGATAGACAAAGGAAAAGTTACATGTATCTATGTTGGCCCTTCTGGTCATCTCAATGGCTCTGGGCAGAGTCATAAAACATTACATTTGCACTTCAGAATCAGAATCAGAATGGGGGTTTATTCGCTATGCAAGATTATGGCATTAGTGGCATACTAATAAAATAAAATAAATGAATACAATGTAAAATACACTACAGATATGATACATATAAACAAATAATACAAATGATACAAATAGGATTAGATAATCCTTTATTTGTCCTCCAGGGGGGAAATTGCAGTTCACAACAGCAGCAGGGTAAAGTACAGCACACAGAGTTGCAGGGTAATATACATTAATGACAATAACATAACAATAGCAGTAGGCGGGTACGATAAAGTCTGATATAAAAGAAAATAAGTAATTTAAGTAGTCTGGTTAAGTAGTCCAGTATAAAAAATAAGTAAGTTGAGTAGACATATAGACAGTTAATGCACTTGAGGAGAATAACAGAATTACAGTATTGCAAAAGAAATAACTAAGTTAAGTCGACATGTAGGCAGTTATTGCACTTGAGGAGTTACAGAATTACAGTATTTTGCTAAAAGTATGATAAAAAAATAAGTTATGCAGACATATAGACAGTTATGGAGAATTACGGCATTACAGTATTGCAAAAAAGTAAGCAAGTTAAGTAGAAATATTGCACTTAGTACAGAATATGAATATAACACGAGTATTGCACATGAGTGAGGTAAGTAATTAAAGTAAATACAATAATAAAGTAATAAAAAGTAATACTGCACGGTGGTGAGTAGTAGTTATAATAATGGTAAAGGTGTAGCACATGATAGTGGCTATGGACAGCAGTATTTAGTGATTATTGTAAAACAGTCTGACAGCAGCAGGAAGGAAGGACCTGCAGAATCTCTCCTTCACACACCGAGGGTGAATCAGCCTATTGCTGAAGCTGCTCTCCAGAGTGGACAGTGAGTCCTGCAGGGGGTGTGACTCGTGGTCCAGCATAGTTGTCAGCTTTGCCAGGACTCGTCTGTCACCCACCACCTGCACTGAGTCCAGAGGGAAGCCCAGGACTGAGCTGGACTTCTTGATGACCTTGTCCAGCTTCTTCCTTTCCCTCTCAGTGATGCCGCTGCTCCAGCAGACCACACCGTACATGATGGCTGAGGCCACCACTGAGTCATAGAAAGACTTTAGGGGTGCCCCCTGCACTCCGAAAGACCTCAGCCTCCTCAGGAAGTACAGCCGGCTCTGACCTTTCTTGTACAGTGCGTCAGTGTGGTGAGTCTAGTCCAGTTTGTGGTTCAGGTGAACACCCAGGTACTTATAGGACTCCACTCTCTCAATGTCCATTCCCTGGATGTTCACCGGTGGGGGGGAAGGTCAGTGTTTGTGGAAATCCACCACCATCTCCTTGGTCTTAATAATAATAATACAAATGATCCAATAGTACAAATGATACAGGTAACATGGAAGTACAAATAACATAGGTACCGAGTGGAATGGGTATATATAGTACGTGGGGGGGAGGGGGGGTATAGATAGATAGATAGATAGATAGATGAACCTTTATTTGTCCTCCAGGAGGTGGAAATTGCAGTTCACAACAGCAGCAGGGTAAAGTACAGCACACAGAGTTGCAGGGTAATATACATAATGACAATAACATAACAATAGCAATAACAATGGCAATAGCAATAGGCGGGCACGATAAGGTCAGATATATAAAAAAAAATAAGAAAATAAGTAATGAAGTAGTCTGGTTAAGTAGTCCAGTGTACAAATATATGTATATATATATATATATACACAGTAGTGTAAACAGTGGTGCAAAATTCGCAGTAGTAAGTTTTTCAAGTTTAAAGTGTTGTGTGCTAAAGTGGCAGAGTGCAGTGGGATTCTGGAGGGGGGGTGTGGGGTGTTGGTGGATGTCTCAAACTGAGTCCTTGGCCCTGTTGAAGAGGGCAATAGCAGAGGGACATTACAGGGACATTCCCCCTAGGTAAGTGCCTTGCCCAATGACAAAACCTCATTTTGCTTTAGCCGGGAATCGAACACACAACCTTCTGATCATTAGTCCGACGCCCCAATGACTCCCCCCTCCCCAAAATTGGTAGTATTATTAATAATATATTATAATATATAATATTACATTGATCAATTTATCAAATAAAACATGTATTTTATATTTTGATGTGGCTCTGGGTAATCTGAGAGCCTCTTTGGCTGCAACATTATCAGTGAGTGAATGCTGCCCTCATGGGAGTACAGGAGCTACCTTGTTATCAACAATGATGAGTTGATAGTTCAACATGCTGTTTTGTAAAGAGACAACGATAGGGATCAGACAACTAATCTAGTGACAAATCCCAGGAATATCACTATTCAGTTATTTAGTAGCTCTTATGAGTGGAGAAATGTAAAAGACCAGGCTAATTTAGTCTGTTGAACTCATGTCAGGTATCTTATGGCGCTTTTCCACCGCAAATGTAGCACGACTCTACCCGACTATACTCGGTTTGTAGTAAACTCCGGAACCCGTGGGGTGGTTTTCCACCGCAAATTGTACCTCAAAAAGTACTTCCTGGTCGTCGGCGAAAGGGGCGTGACGTAGGCCCTTACGTCTTTTTGTACGCGACGTAAATAACACCAACGCAACCCAATAGTGGACAGAACCCACATTATAATTTTAGCCATGTTGACGAACTAGTCTTTTGTAACTTATCTGACTTTTAAAAAGCTTGTAGACTGTTGGTGTAATGGACTGTATCTGATAGTAATAAGTATTAGCTGCGGCGCTGTTGCTTTAAGTCGCTCTCGTGACTTCGTCACACTTTCTGGCCAATCAATGGCCGGCCGTCTGCCGACGTCACCTTTTAGCTCGACTTAAGATCGCCTGGTACCTAGAGCAAGAAGGTACCAAAAAAGTACCCGCTAGCCAGGTAAAAAAAGTACCAGGTACCATGGAACTGCGGTGGAAACGCAAAAAATGCGAGTAGGGGCGAGGCGAGGCGAGCTGATTTCATGCGGTGGAAAAGCGCCATTAGTGGTTAAGGACTCGGGCTGGGAACCTGTAGGGAGACACATGGCTGAGTGGTTAAGTGTACTGTCAAGTCAGGCTTGTCATCAGAAAGTCCTCAGTTCGATTCCCGGCTGAGCCAACTTTCTGTTGTGTCCTTGGGCAAGGCACTTCCCCTTACTTACATCAGGGGGGAATGTCCCTGTACTTACTGTAAGTCACTCTGGATAAGAGAGTCTGATAAATGTAAAAACTAACAGCCAGTTCGAAATATACCTAACAGTAGGTCTCTATGTGTATCGTAAATGAATCAGTACTGTTGAAAATACAATCCTAACCCCGAAAAAGGAGATCAACAGAAAAGACGAGCAGGAAGCATCAGCCTAACACGTGGTTAACACGCTGCTAGACCACGTGGATTCAAAACAGCTGCGCATCAGAATAATGACAAACCTTTCTAATGTGTGCATCAAGATGCTGGATCATGCAAGAATACCACTGAATACGACGACTTGAGTCTTAAGATGAATTACTTTAATATTAGATCATTTCAACACTTTAAACAGTTAGATATTCCCAGTGTAGGCTATGGCAGTGATTACTTACTAGAGTGTTTATAGTTGATCTCCATTCGCATATCACCCAATCTTTATCAATGAAGTAGTCAGTGTAGTAAAGATCAGAATAGAGCAATAAAACACCAAATAACACCAATGTAACAAGATAACTACTACTTTAAGGTACACAGCTCAGAAATCAAGAAGTCAGTGTATTCTTAAAAATAGCTAGTTTAACATACTTTAATTTTTTTATTGTATTTATTAAATCCCTTATATGTTCATTGTTTGATCCATCTTGCTACATTAAATGACGTGTTTGTGTAACTTTCGTGTAAACACGAAAATCTGATAGTTTCTGAAAAAACATCCAGACAGTTCATATCATCTTCGTGCACGCGCCGGAAAACACCGCGCGTGCACGCTGCGCTCCAAGGAGCGCTGTGATTGGAGGAGCTTGATGGTAGGCGGGGGCACGCTGCGTTTCAAGGAGCGCTTTGATTGGAGGAGCGTGATGGTGGGCGCTGTGATTGGAGGAGCGTGATGGTGGGCGTGGCACCGTGAGCGCGCTGGGGCAGCAAAGTACCTCGCGCGTCTTCTCGTGCTCTGTCTTTCTTTCTCAGTGTCCATCGGAGAAACACTGGGTAGCGTGTAGATCACAGAAGTATTTTTTTTTTTACCTCATTCTACTCGACCCAACGCCAGAAAAACCATGGTTAAATTAGCAAAGGTAAGAATTGATTCGACTTTGTCTTTGTTCTGTCCTTTAACCATCTTTTAACCGTCGTTTATTCTCTGAAGTTCACCGTTAAGATCGTCCATTAGCGCGTGCAGGAGGCAAAGTACGCATCAAAGCGCAGAAGCGCGTGGTTGCGCCTCATAATCATTTATAATGACGAATTAAGATCAGGCTGATTCGTTTTCTCACGTTATTGTGTCGTTCGAGGGGAAATTGTTAGAATTTACTGCAGGAATTGAACGAAATGCGTTTCTTGTCGACCCAGATTTGATCACTCAAAATGGCCATGCTGCGCGTGCATCCAGCATGTTCATAATCCTCCTGAACATGGATGTGAAGTGACGTCATCCTCATGTACTTCTGTTTTTCCATGTTCTCTCATAACTAATGATCGGTAATCCCTTTTCCTGTTTTACTGTACGTAGTTTTGTACGCTAATTTTAGTTTTAAAACCAAATCATCGTGTTCATGCTAACGGCGGCTTCGTTTCCCTAGCATGCTAACCAGCTTCACTGCGTGGCTAATCCTGCTAGCATGCTAACTGGCGTGTGCTTTGGCCTTAAACATTTTTTATTATTTTTTAAATGTTATAGTCGTATAGTTTTCCCCGGGTGATCATTATCAGTGTATCGGCTAATGTCGTTATTAAAACAGGAAGCTAAGCTAGCAAACAAGCTAGCCAACAAGGCCCAGCATGGCCTCCACGTGGGTTGTGTGCGTGCTCCACGAGGTGCAGCGGTCAGGATTCAGAAAATCAATCAAACTGATCAGATTTAAGGGAAACTTTGTAGGAAACGACCAACGATTCAATCACACTATAAGCGATGTTATAATATACGGCATTTTCACTTGTGTAGACTTCAGCCATTTAAGGCCTTTTGGGGTTGTGTAATGGACATGGATTTCTCTCTCACACGGTGGATTTTTTTTGTACTCAACAGGCAGCTAAGAAACAGGCAACTCCCAAAAAGAAGGCCCCCCCACCCCCCAAGGAAGTGGATGAGGAATCCGGTGAAGAGGAGAGCGAGGAAGAGGTAAGATGTACACCTGCAGCACATCAGCAGACTGAAACCAGGCCCACAATGCATCAACACACGTGTAATATATTTAAATCATGTTGGGCTTAAGCATGTAGATTCTGTGACTAAATTACCTCTGCCCTTCTCTTCCCAGGCACCCCCTCCTAAGGCAGTGAAGGCTAAGGGAAAGCCCACCCCCGTCAAAGCCGCCAAAAACGGAAAGGCGGCCAAGAAAGCAGAGAGCGAAGAAGACGAATCAGGTAAGGTGGAGGAAAAGAGGCTTCCTGAAGTGACTCTGCTGCTTCCCTGCTGTGTATTCACTGGAGTTCCCCCCCCTCTTCTAGCAGAAGAGTCTGAAGAGGAAGCCCCCCCTCCCAAAAAGACCCCCGCCAAGCAGACCCCTGCAAAGAAGACCCCCATTAAGGCAGCGCCTGCCAAGGAGGAGTCTGAAGAGGAGGAGGATGAAGAAGGTAAGCGACCGTACTGTGGTTCAAACTGCCGTCCATATCAAGTCATCGACGTACCTGGGGGGGTGGGGGTGCCTCCAGTTCTTGACCATGCATTCAGTCGTTCAGTACTTTTGGATGGAATGTACGGAGGTAGATCAAAGCCAGTGCTATGTCTTCGGTGCCAGTGTGTGTTAATCGTCTGCTGGTCCCACCCTCAATCGCTGGCACAATGAAATGTGTGCATTCATTTTAGTGCAGCTCTTTACTAATCAAATCAACTTTTCACTTTGTGTAGCTCCATTTTACAAGCAATGTCACAGAGGGATCCATGATAGAACTGCCCCTCAACCACCAGACCTGACCTTTCACCTTTGCTCCCTTGCAGATGAGTCGGAGGAGGAGGTCCCCCCTCCCAAAAAGGCCACCCCAGCCAAACCTGCAGTGAAAGTCACTCCTGCCAAGGAGGAGTCTGAAGACGACGAGGAGGAGGAGGATGAAGGTGAGCGTCGCTCTCTGTGTAAAACTGTCGATGGTTTGGGTTTTTAAGTGCGTGAGATTTTGATCAAAAGCATTATATTCAGATTAGATGCAATTTGATTATCTTTACTCATGTATACGCCCAGTTAAGCATCAAAGCAGAAGTACTTGACGGCTCCCCGTCAGGTTGTTGGTGTACGAGATGTGCGCTGTACAAACCCTCCAGTTCTTGGCCACTAATAAAGTCGTTCAGTACTTTTGTGTGGAATGTACGGAGGTAGATCAAAGCCAGTGCTATGTCTTCGGTGCCAGTGTGTGTTAATCGTCTGCTGGTCCCATCCTCAATCGCTGGCACACTTCATTTGACTCCAATCAGCTTCTCCATTGGTTCTAGGCCAGCGGTGTCCAATCCTGGACCTCGAGGGCCACTTACCTGATGGTTCTAGAAGTTTCTCGGCTCTAGCACACCTGATTCTCATACAGGGTCTATATCAGGCTTCCACAGAACGACCCATTTATTAGTCGGGTGTCCTGGAGCAGTGAAAACTCTGAGGACGGTAGCCCCTGAGGACCAGGGTTGGACACCCCTGAGCTAGACTATAGCAGACACCCTCAGTAATTCAATTTGATCATCTTCACGCATGTTTACGCACGAGGAAACAAAGTCCAGTTATAAACATCAAACCAAAAGTGCAAGAGAAGCAGTTATAAACAGATAATTTAGATAAGGTATGCACAGATTAGTGCAATGTAACAGATGAGAAGATACATTAATTTAATAGATTATATATCGGACGCCACCGTATTGGTGTAATGCGACTCGGCTTCTTTGCCTCGAGTTTGACCTCCTGCTATGCCCTTCTAGAGTCCGAAGAAGAGATGGACACTGCCCCGCCCGCTCCCAAGGCCAAGAAGGCTGGCATGGTGAAGGCTAAGGAGGAGTCTGAGGAGGATGACGACGAGGAGGAGGAGGATGATGATGACGACGAGGAAGAGGAGGATGATGACGAGGAGGAAGATGGTGAGATTCAGAATCAGGGCTCGACCGGCTCCCCGTCAGGTTGTTGGTGTACGAGATGTGCGCTGTACAAACCCTCCAGTTCTTGACCATGCATTCAGTCGTTCAGTACTTTTGGATGGAATGTACGGAGGTAGATCAAAGCCAGTGCTATGTCTTCGGTGCCAGTGTGTGTTAATCGTCTGCTGGTCCCATCCTCAATCGCTGGCACACTTCATTTGGTTAATACCCCAGAGCTGCTGGACTGCAGCATTAGTTGTATCTCAATGTCAAATGTCTCCAAACATGTTTGCGACCATCCAAGCGTTCTTCTAAGATGCAAGTCTTGTCTCCTTAGACGCTCCGGTCACCCCTGCCAAGAGGAAGGCAGGCGGCAAAAAAGAGACTCCGCCTGCCAAGAAAGCCAAGTCTGATGGCGAAGGTGAGATCCAGCATGATCTGATGTTCTCGAAGCCTGAGGCCAGATTCATGATGAACAAAAGGGACTTAATACTGATTTTTGTGTGATGTCACCTTACAAATCAAATCTGACGCTGGCTTGATTGCCACCTGCTTACCGGGAGGTGCACGCCGCTCAAACTAAACCCTGGGAAACCCCATGTCTCTGCAGGGGCTTTCTGTATGTATGTCGGCAACTTGAACGGCGAAAGCAAAGACTTCGACGAGCTCAAGGAGGCCCTGGGAGAGTTCTTCACCAAGAAGAACCTGGACGTGCAGGAGGTCCGTCTGGGAGCTACAAGGTTAGTCTACCCCAGGTGTAACACCAGGATAGGTGACCTCGCCCCCCCTCTCTCTTGACCCTCCAGTTCTTGGCCACTAATAAAGTCGTTCAGTACTTTTGTGTGGAATGTACGGAGGTAGATCAAAGCCAGTGCTATGTCTTCGGTGCCAGTGTGTGTTAATCGTCTGCTGGTCCCATCCTCAATCGCTGGCACAACTATCCATCAACCCCCCCCCCCCCTCGTGTTCTTCAAGAACGTTTAAGAACAAATGGTTAAATCCTCCCGCTTGCTCCGATAGGAAATTCGGCTACGTGGAGTTCGCCACTGAGGAGGACCTGCTAAAAGGCATGGAGCTGAACGGCAAGAAGTTCCTTGGCCAGGAGCTAAAACTGGACCGAGCCCGCAGCAAGGAGAGCTCTCAGGAGGGGAAGAAAGGTGAGTCACGCCTGCCTGGAAGGCAGAGGGAGCCGGCCTCTTCAGTCCTCCATGTGCCCTTGAGCTGCCTCTTCACTCACAAACCTTTCCCTCCCCCCGCAGAGAGAGACAACCGTACGCTGTTCGTCAAAAACCTTCCTTTCTCAGCCACGGCCGACGATCTCAGAGCCGTGTTTGAAAATGCCGTGGACATCAGACTGCCCCCTGGACAGAGCGGCTCCAACAGAGGGTAGGAACCTCTTCACCTAGGAAAGATGCCAGATGTAGTCATCTGAACACTTTTCCCAAATCTTTGGAAGCCCATCCGGCAGTCATCAACCAGAGAAAAATGGTCTGAGAACTCTGATACTTGCGATACTGAGTTCTCAGCGTTTTCTTATGAATGACTTCCGGATGGGTGTCATAAATTTAGATTTTGAAAACGGTGTCCGGATGACTGCTTCCTGAACGCCACTCCTGGGCAAACAAGTCTACAGTGACTTCCTGCGTGGGTCCATGTATTGATTTGAACTTTGCTGTTCCCCTCTACTGTATACTGAGTGTTTTCTGGGTTTGTGTGGACAGCATTGCCTACGTGGAGTTCAAGACGGAGGCCATCGCAGACAAGATGATTGAGGAGGCCCAGGGAGCAGATGTCCAGGGCCGCTCCATCATCGTCGACTACACAGGAGACAAGAGCCAGAAGGGGTCCAGACCTGCAGGTATACCCTCTCCACCAACCTTCTACAAAGTTCCCAGTGTTGTCTGCTTTCACAGCACCTTTCTGGCCGCTGGTCGGTTTCAGGAGAAGCTTGTTGTTGAATAGAGTTGTGGAAGCGTCAAAAAGGTTTTTGAAAACAAAATGGAAGTCTGGCCCTCTGAAATGGTGGGCCAGAAATGACGCAAATTCACTTCTGACCCGCTGAGGAACTTCAAAGATGGTCGAGTACTGAACTGGCTCCTCACTAGCGAAGTTGTGGACGTAACTTTGAAGCGCTGAACCATTTCCTCATTTCTTTTCAGCATCTTCTCCAGGTGCTGCCAGCAAGACCCTGGTGGTGAACAACCTGGCCTACAGCGCCTCAGAAGACACCCTCCAGAGCTTGTTCGAGAAGGCCGTAGCCATCAGAGTACCGCAGAGCAACGGCAGGCCCAAAGGGTGAGTGCTCCCAGCGGCTTTCCTCATTGGTGGTCTCGGCTCCCCGACCCATTTGGATTGGTCGAGCCGGTTAAATCCAGGTCGGGGTGACGTTCCGGTACCTTCTCGCGAGTTCCTCTCTGTCCTGCTCGGTGATGTCGTACGGATTCGCAAGAGAAGCAGAGCCTTGATCACAGTAAAACACTCTCGCTCGCCTGCTCACTCAGGCGATGCTCATGTCTGCTGTGGAACAGCTCTCCTAAACTCTCTGAAGCGCTCTTTCTTCTTTTCTTCTGAGTGTCAGACTCACGCTCTTGTGTTCTTCTTCTACTGCACAGGTTTGCCTTCGTGGAGTTTGAGAGTGCGGATGAAGCCAAGGAGGCCATGGACAGCAAGAACGGCTCCGAGATCGAAGGCAGGACGATCCGCCTGGAGTACAGCCAGAACAGCGGAGGCAAGCCGGACGGAGGCAGAGGCAGCTCAGGTACGGCCGAGGTTTCTGCCTCACTATTCTGCTTGGTGTTCATCCATTTTAGTCTTGCTGTTCCTGGTTCTTCCCTAACCCTGACTCCTCCCCTTTCAGGGCCCACTAAGACCCTGTTTGTCCGCGGCCTCAGCGAGGACACCACTGACGGCACCCTCAAGGAGTCATTCGACGGCGCTGTCGCTGCCAGGATAGTCACAGACCGTGACTCCGGCTCGTCTAAAGGGTAAGGCGTGTCCCTCTCCCCCCCTCTTCACCTTCTCATGAGCTCCTATCTGTCTACACTGTGACGGTCAGGATTCGTAAGAGAAGCAGAGTGACTATCATGGTCAAACCCGGTACCTTCATCTGTGGAAGCTGCCTATGTCTACTGTGATACAGAAACATCTGCTTATCAGGATGAGTTGCTAATTATAAATGGTATAAAAAAAATATATAGTTTACAGGTAAGAATGGATATACACTCCAGGGGGCAGTATAGTGCAGTTACTCGCAGTGATCAAGTGGCTTCAGACTTCAAATGAATTAAATCCCAGATCTAGTGTCCTCACTGCCTCTCCTGTGTCCTCACTGCCTCTCCTGTGTCCTCACTGCCTCTCCTCTCTCCCCTCCAGTTTTGGCTTTGTGGACTTTGATAACGAGGCAGACTGCAAGGCTGCCAAAGAGGCCATGGAAGGCGGAGAGATCGATGGCAGACAGGTGCAGCTGGACTATGCCAAGCCCAAGGGCGAGGGCGGCTTCCGAGGAGGCCGCGGAGGGGGAGGATTCGGAGGCGGTGGATTCGGAGGCCGTGGGGGCGGAGGGAGAGGAGGCCGGGGGGGCTTCGGCGGCCGCGGGGGCGGTGGAGGAGGATTCAGGGGAAGAGGCGGTAACCGAGGAGGCGGACGTGGCTTCGGAGGTAAGAATGAAACCTGAAGTGCAATCCTGGTACCTGATGATGGAAACAGCTTGTTCTTCTACCTCATGATGATAAAGTCCTGAGGTCAATAATTGATTACAATACTATTATTTATACCATGTTTGTCATTAGATATGAACTAAACTGTGCTCCTCTATCTTTAGGCGGTCGCGGTGGTGGAGGTTTCGGAGGAAAGCCCCGAGGAAACAAAACCAAGTTTGATGAATAAAACCTGAAGTCTATATATTTTTTTGATTAATTTTATTTTTGTTTGAACGGACTCTGGTTTCATCGCTTTTCAGAGCCTTTTTGGACATTCCAGAAAGCGTCCTTGATAAATAATGGGCATTTTAGTCCCGATCATCCTCTTAAAGCATCTCCTTTTCCATCATCCCTCCTCCTCACCCCCTTGTGGGCAGACTACAAGACATCCCCGCCGCCTGCATCCATATCAAGTCCATTTCTGTCATTTAATTTCCTTTCTTCTCCCGAGGTGTAAAACGTCTAGCAACCTGCCTGTTTGCTGTGAATAGAAGAAATATCCCTGTTGGTTCCGATACACATTGTACATTGAACAATTTGTATTATTTCATTTTACCTTTTGTAAAAAAGTGTTGTATCCTTAATAACCATATGCGTTATGTTTGTTTAGTTTGGCTTGGGTATAAATGTTTTACAGTTAAATGAAATTGTGAATGGCTGGAGATATTAAATCTGAAGCTCATGTGTTGGGCCTGTAGAATCCGGTAACATTTGTGTGCTGTCATGTTATTGGGTGGGGCAGCGTTGATGTTAGTCACATAAGCTTAGGGATTGTATAACTCTTAAACATGCGAAATGTAACAATATTTGTAGTGCATTTGACTAATTTTCCCCCCCCATCTGAGGATCTAAGGTTTTCATGAATGTGCTGATTGAATAAAGTATTGTGATTTTTACCGTGTTGCCTTTTGTGTTTAAAATGGAGTAACAAAGGTGGTTATAATGTGAACTGCCACCAGGTGGCGCCATTGGAAGGGTTTTCATTTGATGTGTTGTGACCTGAATCTAAGGTAACTCATGAACTTTATGCTTCAGAATCAACATCGTTTCTTAAATTAATTAAAACACATCTGAAACGCACTTTGACAGAATGGTGCAAATAAAGAACATACAAGACTTGAAGATAAATTAAATGTCTGTAATAGCTGTACAGTAAAGTCGTATATTAAATAGTACAGATTTATAAAACATATAGAGTATATGGGTGAGAATGGATATATACTACATGGGGATCCTGTAAATGTATATTCAGGATGATGGTCATGTTTAGAAATAAACATTAATAAAAATGGATTCTAAAGGTTTGACAGGAATGGGAAATCAATCTGATGTCTCATCTGTGGAGCTGCAGGTCAAATCACTTAACCCTGCTGGAACAGTCCTGTGTGACCTCTGCCCCTCCAACCAAGGCTCTTCACTGTAGTTCAGGAGGGGCTGGGGGGGGGGGGGCTGTCTTAGGGTGAATTCTGTCAGAGCAAAGCTAGCTTCGCAATCCTGCCTTGTAAGGACAGCTGTTCTAATGATGAGCCACTAATGAAATCAACATTAACTTGTATAATCCTTTTTACAAGCGGTGTCACAAAGGGCTTCACATACGCCCGTCCTTCAACTTAAACCTAAACCTAATGCACGTCACTTGAATGAATGAGTGAAAGCCAGATAAATCAAATGCTTGTCCCTTCAGCATAAACAGTAGAGACGATCTGCATGGCTTTTCCTTCCAGGTTAGTGATGTGGCTGCTTGATGACATTGAAGGGGAGCAGCGGGCATGACGCTGCACCTGAACACAAAGGCCTCTGTTCTTCTGGGTGTCCGGGGAGGCAGGGGGCACCATGGACAGGCTGCAGACAGGCGCCTCAATGCCCTCCATTTAGGTGTCTCTGGCCCCTGGCTTGTCAGGTTGCGTCGGGGCTTGAACCGTCCCCTCCTCGTGCCACTGTCGCGTCCTGCCGTCTCCAGTATCCTCCAGGCTGCTAGAACTCTTTCACTTTAACGGAGGTTTCTTGCAACCTGGGAGTCAACTGGCTGAGCGGTTAGGGAATCAGGCTAACAATCAGAAGGTTGCCCGTTCGATTTCCGTCGTGTAAAATGACTTTGCGTCCTTGGGCAAGACACTTCACCCTACCCTCCTCAGGGGTGGAATGTCCCTGTACTCGCTGTAAGTCGCTCTGGATAAGAGCGTCTGATAAATGGATGAATGTAAATGGATCTCAGAACTACTTGGAAACAGAGCAGATAAAGAAGCATTGTGTAAAGAGGAGAGAGAGAGACAGTCATTTGTTCGGAGGTCTAAATGGCTTCTTCTAAATGGAAGTATACTGTGAGGCCGAGGCTGCCGTACAATGAACCTTTGTCAGGGGAGGAATGAGGTTTCAGAACCGAGGGCCATTGAAGACAGTAAAGGCCACAACATTCCTCTATCATTCCCAGCGTGGCGTAACAGACACTATTGAAGCTTTGCTGACTGAGCAAAAGATCCTCTCCGAAAACCAGACAACACATCCAGAGAGACTCGCGTCACAGGACGAAGTGAAGGAGTATCTAACGTAACACTCGATGTCCAGCGAGAAAGGGGGCTTCCTTTCAACGTTGGCTTCGTTACGTTCAGCCTGGTGTCGACGTTTTTAGTCCTCGGGTGAACAAAGGTCACAGCGATGAACGGTCTACGGTCACAGCAGACTCCGGCTCATTTGTTTTACGGAGACGGTGTCATGTTCCGTTACAAGGAAGCGATGATCATTTGCCTTCCCTCGCTCTTATGAATAAGCAAAACATTTTCTGAACCGCAGAATACAGCTACTGCGGTTGTAACCTGCCCATTTGAACTGTAACTTTTATTACATGTTGCTGGAAAGATGTGTTTTTTATGTCAGTAGCAAGTTCAATACCTTGTCTGGAGCACCATGCACGATGTAGCTTTGCACAAGGGAATTTGATTTGTGATCAGTATATCGCCATAGTTCTGTCCAGCTGGCATGAATAGGATGTTGAATGGGATGAAACATTTTCTGGGGGATCTCAAAGATGGCGACCTCGCCCCCCCCCCCCCCCCCCAGCCTGGGTCAGAGAGCGCACACGTGTGTAGAGGGCGGGTGTGAATGAGTGGGCGTCGACCTCAACACTTCACACTAAGCAGAGATCAGACGCTCTCCAATTAGAGACTGCAAACAGCCAGGCTGCTGCTGCACCTCTCCACACACAGAGGGGGCAGAGACAACCAACTGACCATCCATGGTGGCCCCACATAGGGGGGGTAACTTCGGTATAAATCACTAATACTTTTACATTCATTCATTTATCAGACGCTCTCATCCAGAGTGACTTACATTAATTACAGGGACATTCCCCCCTGAGGCAAGTAGGGTGAAGTGCCTTGCCCCAAGGACACAAGATAATGTTCACACAGCCGGGTTTCAAACCAGATACCTTCTGATTACTAACCCGACACCCTAACCGACTGCGCCACCTGTAATAAACTGTACACGAGGCATAACCACAGACACGACCACACAACAGAACGAGCACACAAAAAAAACACAAACAGCATTAGTCCCTTGTTTAAAATGTTATGTAAGTTACACAAGTTATGTAAGACTTGTTGGCTGAGTCAAAGCTTTAATCTTCTTTATTCTCCACAGTTTCTTTGAGCATTAAGAGTCTGAGTCCTTTTCCCGCTATACAGCGTCTTCTTTGACCTCAGGAGACGGAAGACAACAATTGGGGCTGGATTAAATGTCTTTACTGCTCACTTGATTTGGACAAAAGGACAGAACAGGAGAAAAAGAAAAAAACACAAGCGGTGATACTTTAGAACGAAAATGTGCTGTCTCATTTATTCTTTTGCATCTTAACTGGAAATATGAGTCAGGCATTTTGTTTTCAAGCAATTGTGTTATGTACAGTGTTAGAGTCCTGTAACAAAACTATTGTTCGTGTTTGTAAGTTGGAAGAGGGGTCACTATGGAGATCTCCCTGACTCATTACTACGTCTGATACCTTTTTCCAAGTGCTTCCATGAAACACTATACAACCAATATTGTGTTTCTCTATTGCTTATCTTTGTGTTGAAGAGCTTGTGGACAATAACAGGAATGGGATTGTTTTCATGTAGAGTTCTGTGTCACCATTCTTTGCCCGACGTGCCCGGGGTGAACTTCTCCATTGACCGGCAGTATCGCTGTCAAATGTTATGTTAGATTGAAGGATGCTTTCTTTTTGCGTACACCTGTCATCTGAAAATAGAGCTAATGTTTGTACAGCAGTTCATGTATTTGCTTTGTCAATCCTAAATGTAAACCCCGGACATTTTAAAGTGTATTTGAACCACTCATGTATTTATTTATCATTGAATATGTTTGAACCGCACTTTTAATTGTTTGTTCCACGGCATTGTGATGTTAAGCTGCGTTTACAGGTGCTACGTTAATGAGTCCTAGCTATGAAATTGGATATCGAGTCGAACTCGAAAGCCAATGTCATTGTTGCTAATGTTCGTGTAAATGTTCACCATAACAGTTCACATTAAGAAAGGGGACTTGCTTGTTTTAACCACAGACATGATTTGCAAGTTTAAGTATTATACTAAGCTAACAAAAAGTTCCATGATATTAACAGTCAATTAAACAATTACAGAATGATCAAATACTTTGGATAATTTAAACATAGAGACCACTCAACCATTAAAATACTCACAGTAAAAAATAAATAAATCCATATTTGAAAACTCTTGATACTTGACATATACCAACATGTTAATAGGTTGATATTCCTTCAATCACCATTTTCTCATTGCTTAAGCAACTTAAACTTGTGTTTGTCATTATGGCAGCTTATCTACATTAATGTCATGTAAGTTAGTAACCAAGAAACAGTAGAAAACAAATCTAGATGGGAAAGACTTAAAAGAAAAAGAAAGACAGGTGATTTTAGGGGTTTATTTACAAATAAGATTCGGTTTTATCTGGAGTTTGACATTTATGCACAACAATAAGATTAACGACAAAAACATTAACAATAAAACACACAAACAAAAAAACATTTATAACCCTCTACTCCCCTCAAACATTCAGCAGTATAATTGTTGCACTTTCGCAGTTAATTACTTAAATATCCAACACCCCTTTATAAATCATTGCATCTTCTAAAAGTACCAGCAGTAGTTTATTTATTTCACAGTTTCAGTGTAAACCCCTCTACCATTTCATGTCAAGTATATCAGCACATTCAAATCTACAAACACACAGATATGACTGAGTTAAGAATTATTTTTAGTTGCCAGTGGGACACTGGTAGAACACACCTCTTCTATCATAAGTCCAGATCAAATGATCATAACTGTACAGCCTCAGTAAATTCAGGCACCCCCCAAGGTAATAGTTCTCTAAATAGTATAGTTCTGTGTGTAATTGAAACAACGGTAACAATCATATTAAACAACACAAGACACTAGTGTCTTTACCCCCCCCCAAAAAAGAGTTTAAGAAATGATCAGAATATCTATACATTTTGAACTATGGTGAGGTAGAGGAATTGTCCTTTCTCCTTATTGTTAACCATATTACACCACAAACTACAGAGGCACTGTAAGACTTGGTCCATATCAACTTAGTGTGCAATATTGCAGTCAAAGGATTTCTGGCAATGTAAAGGAATCCTCTGTCCTCTGCAGCTACTTGTAACTTTCCCTTTGGCTGTTCTCACTGAATTCACCTGCTGAAAGTGAGAGTCCTTCAAACTGCCAAAAGTTTTTTGAATCATTCCAAAGAATTGTGCCAAAAAAAGAAAAATCCAAGCAATTTCTTTATCACAAGCAAAATGACGCAGTCTATAAATATATTTTACACCTATTCGCCACATCCTTCTCCGAAAAAAGGAGAACTTTGCGTTTTACTTTGCACGTTCGACAGCCCTGACGTGCCCTGCTCCCTCGAGCGCGAGCGCAGGGCTCAAGTTCTCTCTGTTACCTCTTCCAGTTAGCGATCCTAGCTATGAGATCGCCACTTTCTGTGAGCAAACCAGTTCGCTGTTCACCAGTTTCCACATGTTCATGAGGTCTAGCGGGAGCAGTTTGTGCACTACGATCATACTCTTGAAGAAGCACGGCTCCCTGTTCAGCTTGCTATTCTTGTTCTTCACCAGACCGAACGTCTTAAAAGCGTTGTGCTTTATAGGTGTGACCTGCAGCACCTCCAGACACATCCCCAAGTACACGTCATCAATGGGGTACAGCTCCAGCGAATCGGAAGCCCAGTAGAGCCTCCTGGCTAGCGGTGCGTCCATAAGGAAGCCTCCTCCACCAGCGTACGGAGGGTAGTGGGTCTTGTTGTACAGAGCCTGAGGAATGTAGTACTTGTTGTCCCTTTTGCGAATGGGCTTGGCCTTGAAGAGGACGTCGCCCACAAACAAGTTCTTGACGTCGCCGCTGCTCTCCAAGAACTCCAGAATGTTCTCCACGCTGACGAAGACGTCGTCGTCCCCCTTGAAGATGTAGCGCACGTTGGGGCAGTAGGTGTTGAACCACTTGAGGAAGTGGGTCTCCTTAAGGGTCAGGTTGAAGAAGCTGTCCCTGAAGTCCCACTGGAGGATGTCTCCGTAGATGTAGTCCTCAAACTCCACCAGCTTCTGGTGGTTGGCCTTCTCTGCCTCGTTGGAGGACGTTCCCAGGAGGAAGAGCGTCTTCACGCGCTTCCCATCCAACGTCCGCTCCTTGCCCCAGGTGTTTCGGATGACCTCCCGGCGATCGTGCTGGGTCGCGATGGACTTGATGACCATGAGGATGAAGGTCTCTCCCCCGGAACACTTCTCCGGGTGGTTGAGAAGCATGGGGAAGAAGCGACAGTGGCGGTATAACATGAACTGCTTGAAGTGTTCTTCCAGACCCGTGAACCAGTCCTGGCTTGAGAAGTTGAGGTTGGCGCTGCAGTTGGCACTGTGCACATCCCAGGTTCTGGTCCTGGGGGGGTCCTGGACTGTGCTGGGTTCCTTTGTGGTGGTGTTGTGGGTTTGGGCCTTAGGCTGAAATGTGTTAGTCCTCCAGAAGTTGAAGCTCGGTTTTTGCTGCAGTACTCCCTCTTCTCCACCAGAGGCCTCCATGCGAGGCGGCCGCTCTATTTGAAAGGAAGGTCCAGAGCCGATACTTCCTCTCTGGACCACTGTGAGGGTCACCACAGCCAGGAAGAACATCACAAACACCCGCTTGTATACCCTCCATCTGTATTTTGCGTTCATCCTAAAAAGAACATATAAAAGAAAGATGGTGGAAGATTTACATTTAGCAGACACTCTTATCCAGAGCGATTTACAGCAAGTACAGGAACATTCCCCCCTGAAGCAAGTAGGGTGAAGTGCCTTGCCCAAGGACACAACGTCATGTTGACACAGCTGGGGTTTGAACCAGGGACCTTCTGATTCCTAATCACTCAACCACGACTCTCAACTTTGCCACCCACATCCTCCATTCTAGTAGTTAAAACATCTTGCAGAGCACAGAAGGCCTTATTTGAATATACTTCATATTACGATACTGATACTGGAGAGCAGATCAAATTTAGTGCAAAACTCATTTCAAGAGGATTAACCAAACAGATTAAACATTTGAGTTCTCTAGAAATGTGAAACTGGGAGCTTCAAATTGTACTGGAGAGTTTCCACAGATTATCTGTTTTTCACAGTGACTTGCTCTGGATTGAAGTCTTACTTTAGCTCCAGAATATTGCCTTCTACTTGAGGAATGTTATTCTCATTGGGTAATGCTGTATTGCCTCCAACCATAGATAGTTGATATGTGACCAAGTATTTTACATAACTTGGACGATAACAACAATAAGGATTTCAATAGCACATCATACTTTAGATTCATGATTTATTTGGAAGGTTGTACTAGTTCAGTTAAGATAACTTTCTCTACAGATGATCTGAGAAGGAATGTTTCTGATCTTGGTGAGGTCCATTAAAACTATCTCAGGACGCAAACTTCCCTGTTAACTCAGTTTCAGCAGTGAATAAAAGTGCTAAAAGAAGCTTTCTGAAGAGATACACATGAACTCCATGTCAGTAAAATCCTAAATGTCGAAGCTTCATTAGGTGCTAATGGACAGGACATGAGTTCCAGTTCTTCTTTAGGTAGAACATCAATTGTTGAAAAGAAGATTATAAAACATGAACATGTTTTATTAGAGGTTATTATTAGGGATATTTCTGACTGCTTTGTACATAAATCTGCAGTTTTATTTCATTTTGCTCTAAGACGCTTATGTTTTGAGACACTCCCTAAGACCCGAAGCATTGAAGCGTCCATCTAAAATAACTTTAATACCTAAAGACTAAGTATAAATACCTTCATTACTAATAAGGTACGAACTTTAACAAGTTATACTTAGGATAAAAGATACACTTCGGACATGGCACCTTACATCATGATTCTGAAAGGGTTTTTATAAACGAACTTTTATACTAACAGGACTTGCAGCATACATAATGATAAAGTCACCCTTTTCCAATATAAAGCACATTGGTTAAATGTTTATCTTATGAAGTTGGATTTGTGTTGTTTAACTAAAGTGCTTCTTATTTCTAATCCTGATTACGAGCCTCATTTCTCAACAGGAAAATATTTTGTAAAACATCGTTTTCTTTTTTTTACATAAAAAAACCCAAAATACAGCCCGTTTCCACAATAAATATAAAAAAAATGAAATGTAAAAAATGACATGACTTACATTTTCATAAATGTATTAAACAGATTTAGTTTGTTAATGAGACGCCCGCAGTTCCAGCTCGCAGTGTGAGATCCTCTCTTGTCAAATAAATCCACTTGCAGCTGTTTCTTCTAACAAAACAAAGTAATTGAAGATCGAAACGTCTCTCTGACTCTGAGACGAGATGACCAGGGTCAGGATCTAATGCCCCCAAGTGGTGATCCACCCCTCAGTGGGGCTTTTAAAGGGTTCTGCACCGTGACGTAGCTTTATGCAAATGGCCCTTCCTCCCATTTACTAAGTGACTGGCATAATCTCTCTTGACTCCTGCAAGTTTATCCTGGGCAATGAATTCTTATGACAGCATTAAATTAAATGAATGAAATATTTCATGAAACTGGTATTCTTAAGTCTTAAGAACAGCAACAGCAATTGGTGGGACAGATAAAGGATTGCTTATTTTCTTTTCTAAAAGACAGCGACGTTTGTATTTGCCCTTTTCATATATATATTTTTAAAGCATTTCATTTTTATTCTATTTTATTTCTCTAGTTCGTATCATTCTCCTAATTTTCTCATTCTCATTATTTGATATTGTCAAGACATAGTGGCTACACCTGCTGACAACACTTGATCTGTATAATGTGTCCAGGTTGGAATGGACACAGGATGCGTGGCTCTTGTCAGTATTGGGTGACTCCTCTCAGGGGACAGTTTACGCTGCAGAAATCAGCTCTCAACAACCATTTCTGATTGTCCACACAGCAATAACACTTAGCAATAACACACAACACTTAGCAATAACACACAACACTTAGCAATAACACACAGCAATAACACTTATGCCCGTATGTTGTTTGTAATCTTCAGCTCTGCTTTCAACACTGTCATCCCCTCCAAGCTGATCACCAAACTTGGAGAGCTGGGCATCAACACCTCCCTCTGCCACTGGATTATGGACTTTCTGACCAACCGACCACAGCATGTTAGGTCAGCCCACTCCTGCTCCTCCACCATCACACTCAACACAGGTGTACCACAGGGATGTGTGCTCAGCCCGTTCCTCTACTCTCTCTTCACCCACGACTGCAAGCCAATGTATGGATCTAACTCCATCATCAAATTTGCTGATGACACCACGTGATCGGCCTCATCACTAACAATGATGAGACAGCCTACAGAGAGGAAGTACAGCACCTGGTCACGTGGTGTGGCGACAATAACCTGCTCCTTAACGCCACAAAGACAAAGGAGCTCATCGTGGACTTCAGGAAGAAGAGGGGAGACACGCACGACCCCATTCAAATCAACAAGATGGCTGTTGAGCGTGTCTCCAGCTACAAGTTCCTGGGGATCCACATCTCGGATGACCTGTCCTGGATTACAAACACCTCCGGCCTGATCAAGAAGGCTCACCAGCGTCTCTTTTTCCTGAGAACACTGAGGAAACACCACCTGTCCTCAGCTGTCATGGTGAACTTCTACCGCTGTGCGATCGAGTGCATCCTGACAAACTGTGTTACAGTGTGGTACGAGAACTGCACTATCGCTGAGCGCAAGGCACTGCAGCGGGTGGTGAAAACCGCCCAACGCATCACTGGGACTATTCTTCCGTCCATTGAGGACATCCAGAGGAAGCACTGTCTGCGTAGAGCTCACAGCATCCGAAAAGATTCCTCACACCCCGCCCACAAACTGTTTGCCCTCCTGGTCTGAGACCAGCAGACTGAGGAACAGCTTCTTCCCCAGAATTGTGACACTCCTGAACTCCAATAGACCACCGCCCCCCTATACAACCCCCACCCCCCCGTAGAACCCCCGCCACCCTATATTTGCACATTTCTGTTTGTACATTTTGCGTATTGCATCTGTCCATTTTGCACGTCCACTTTGCACATCTGCTACTGCACCACCTGTACATTTTGTTCATTTTGCACATCTGCTCATTGCATCATTTGCACTAACTGTACATACATGCAACCTGGTAATTTCTGTTTAATTTCTGTTTAATACTGTAGCATATTGTACCATACAGCTTATGTACATACCCTGTATATTCTGATTATACTGTTCATACTATGTATATTCTGAGTATACCCATATTTATTATATTCTGCTGGATTAACTGTTTTGCACTTCTGGTTGGATGCTAACTGTATTTCGTTACCCTGTACTTGTACCTGTGTAATGACATTACAGTTTAATCTAATCTAATCTAAAGCAGGAACTGTGTGAGTAGAGATCTCAGGTATTTGCTTACAGTTATTCAGTGTTGTCTTGTGAGAAACTCAATACTAAATACATTGTCAACAGTGTTTTTTTTTATTGTGGCTCAAAGCCATAGTAAACATCCGTGTAGAAGTTGTTAAAATCCTGGATAAAGAAGAAAGCCTGTCCATGATCTTAAATGACCATGTCTACTGAGGGAAACAAAAAGTTGTTCCTGAAACCAGCGAGCAATCTGTGTTTTTGGAATTAGTTGGATACCTTCAGAAATGGGACATTACACATGACAAGGACCGGAGACGGTCCACATGCTGACTGCATGTTTACTGCATGTTGACACGCTGAGTTGACCCATCCACACTCATGGTGTAACCCCTGGAGACGCCGGATCTTTCCATCCTCGCCCGCTCAGAGAGAGAAAACACGACGGCTTTGCTTTTTAAAAAACCGGAATTTCTCGATCTGAACCCAGCTGTGATTCCGAATCCCCTCTTCCTCCCATTCTTCCTCCATTTCCTGGATCCAACCGTGCCATGTGCATCCTGTGTGTGGGGGTGGGGGTGGGGGGGTAATTTTCCAACCCCCCCCCCCCCCCCACCACCTTCTGTGTATCAGCGGTTGTTGTGAGGTTACTGAACTGGTCCTGGATTCCTCATGCACCGGCTGACTCCTCAGATCCGTTTACGACGAACACACATCTTTCTCTCTCTCTCACGCTACCGAGCACATGACCTCGCAGACGCAGGATAGGCCGGGGCTCGAAAACCAATCAGGAACGAGGCTGGATCCCTCCGCTTTGTAATGTTATTCTACCAGAATCCTCTAGAACATGTTGCTTTCTGGTGGCCTCATAGTAGAGCCATATGTTAAGGGCGTGATAATGGGGGGTTTTCATAGTGGGATTTTGAACTTGGTTTTAATAATGGTGCTATAGAGACTAGATAACTTTGTGTTATTTTCCTGGACGGTTGGATTTTCTTCTAAATCCGTCCCACAGATCTGCTGCGCTCAAACACAGACCACCAACCCTCAGTCTGGTTTCACCTTCAGCTTCTCCTGTTACAAGAATGAGGAAGTGGAGGAGGGCCGGAGGGATTAGGAAACTGATTGTCCCACCCCCCCCCCCCCCCCCCCCCCAAAAAAAAAAGGTGAAAGAAATAAGCAGGAGAAGTGAGAAGCGTCCTCTGGTGTTTGTTTCTTCAACAGGGCCTGAGATAATCCTGTGTTGAATTTAAAACACCTCGGAAACCGACAGGAACCCATTCGACTGTCGTCTCTCCATCCTCCCCCCTCCATCCTCCCCCCTCCACCCTCACAGGACACCTTTGTCTCCCCCCCTGGATAAGTGGGAGGCCTCAGCAATGCGGCACCTCATCGCCTGAAGAATGCAGTCCCAGAGGAGCGATGACCCGGGGGCGACTTTCCTTTCGACTCTCCTGTCTGTCTGCCTGTCTGTCAGTCTGTCTGTCTGCCTGTCTGTCAGTCTGTCAGTCTGCCTGTCTGTCTGTCTGTCTGTCTGCCTGTCTGTCTGCCTGTCAGTCTG
Source organism: Protosalanx chinensis (assembly GCA_030340685.1). Taxonomy (NCBI): domain Eukaryota; kingdom Metazoa; phylum Chordata; class Actinopteri; order Osmeriformes; family Salangidae; genus Protosalanx; species Protosalanx chinensis. Next base: position 1,046,929 of record CM059340.1, read on the forward strand.
TCTGTCTGTCAGTCTGTCTGCCTGTCTGTCTGCCTGTCTGTCAGTCTGTCTGCCTGTCTGCCTGTCTGCCTGTCTGTCTGTCTGCCTGTCTGTCTGCCTGTCAGTCTGTCTGTCAGTCTGTCTGCCTGTCTGTCTGCCTGTCTGTCAGTCTGTCTGCCTGTCTGTCTGTCTGCCTGTCAGTCTGTCTGCCTGTCAGTCTGTCTGTCTGTCTGCCTGTCTGTCTGCCTGTCTGTCAGTCTGTCTGCCTGTCTGTCTGTCTGCCTGTCAGTCTGTCTGCCTGTCAGTCTGTCTGTCTGTCTGCCTGTCTGCCTGTCTGCCTGTCTGTCTGCCTGTCTGCCTGTCTGCCTGTCTGCCTGTCTGCCTGTCAGTCTGTCTGCCTGTCAGTCTGTCTGTCTGTCTGCCTGTCTGCCTGTCTGTCTGTCTGCCTGTCTGTCTGCCTGTCAGTCTGTCTGTCTGTCTGCCTGTCTGCCTGTCAGTCTGTCTGTCTGTCAGTCTGTCTGCCTGTCTGTCTGTCTGCCTGTCAGTCTGTCTGCCTGTCAGTCTGTCTGTCTGTCTGCCTGTCTGCCTGTCTGTCTGTCTGCCTGTCTGTCTGCCTGTCAGTCTGTCTGTCTGTCTGCCTGTCTGCCTGTCAGTCTGTCTGTCTGTCTGCCTGTCTGCCTGTCTGTCTGCCTGTCTGCCTGTCTGCCTGTCTGTCTGTCTGCCTGTCTGTCTGCCTGTCTGTCTGTCAGTCTGTCTGCCTGTCTGTCTGCCTGTCAGTCTGTCTGTCTGTCTGCCTGTCTGCCTGTCAGTCTGTCTGTCTGTCTGCCTGTCTGCCTGTCTGTCTGCCTGTCTGCCTGTCTGCCTGTCTGTCTGTCTGCCTGTCTGTCTGTCTGCCTGTCTGTCTGTCAGTCTGTCAGTCTGTCTGCCTGTCTGCCTGTCTGTCTGTCTGCCTGTCTG
>CM059340.1:1048364-1100357 GCA_030340685.1 Protosalanx chinensis
CGTCAGTCCGCTCTGTCATCGCCCCTTCCTTCCTTCTTGACATGCCCCGCCCCCCTCCTCGTGAGTCTCCCCGCGGGGCCGGGATGAGAGCAAAACAAACCAGGGAATGGATGAGAGCAGGGGGCGGGGGGGAAGGGAGGAGGGGGGGGGGAAGGGAGGAGGGGGGGGAAGGGAGGAGGGGGGGGAGGGGAGAAACGGACTGAGGCAGCGTTGAAAAGAGAGAAGAAGAGTGGGAGAGGGGAGGGGGAAGATTTAGACAGATGAACCCCCACCCTCCAAATCCTTCTCCTCCTCCTCCCCCTCCTCCTCCCCCTCCCCCTCCCCCTCCGGGTGCATTCCACTACAGACGTGTCACTCCGGGCCCAGGAATGTCACACTGTCACTCGGCCAGCTACCCTGCCAGACCAGGCTGAACCTCCCAGAGGCTGGGGCTTTGTGGGGGGGAGGAAGGGTGTGTGTGTGTGTGTGCGGTTGGTCCAGGTGCTTCAGAGAGCGCTCAAGCTCTCACCTGGGGGAAGCCCCGTTGCCCTCCTCTCTCCTCCCCTCCTCGCCTCGTCCTTCAACTGAGCCTTCCAGCTCGGAATCCTGGGAAAAGCGTCCGTACTCAGAGTCTGCTGGACAGAGAGATAGACAGAGAGACACAGAGAGAGACAGAGAGAGAGAGAGAGAGACAGAGAGATAAAGAGAAACACAGAGAGAGAGAGAGAGACAGAGAGAGAGAGAGACAGAGAGAGAGAGACAGAGAGAGAGAGACAGAGAGAGAGAGACAGAGAGAGACAGAGAGAGAGAGACAGAGAGAGACAGAGAGAGAGAGACAGAGAGAGAGAGAGAGAGAGAGACAGAGAAACACAGAGAGAGAGAGACAGAGAGAGAGAGACAGAGAGAGAGATAAAGAGAGAGAGAGACAGAGAGAGACAGAGAGAGAGAGACAGAGAGAGACAGAGAGAGAGAGACAGAGAGAGAGAGAGAGAGAGAGACAGAGAAACACAGAGAGAGAGAGACAGAGAGAGACAGAGAGAGATAGAGAGACAGAGAGAGACAGAGAGAGACAGAGAGAGACAGAGAGTGAGATAAAGAGAGAGAGAGACAGAGATAGAGAAAAGAAAGACATTGAGAGAATGAGAAAGGAGAGCCGGATAAAAAGGCATCAGTACAGCGTGAACGCTCTGGACAGCAGTGGCGTCATTAGCAAGCATGTAGCACAGTACGATAGCACCCAGCACTTGACTCTCATGAGGAGGTGTCAAGTGGTCCCAGACGAGCACGGCGTCCAGACAACCTCAGCTGCCGAGGCGGCGCCCGTCTGAGATGCCCCTCGTGCCGTTTGGGAAAACGTTTTCAGTCGTTTATCAGACGCTCTTATCCAGGGCGACTTAGAGCAAGTACAGGGACATTCCCCTCTGCAGCTCGGACACGGGGGAAAAGCGAAAGAAATTTGAGGTAAATTTCGTCGGTGCGTCTTCTATTCAGGTTGAGCTGAGAAGCTGGATATTCAGGTTGAGCTGAGAAGCCTGGAAAATACGGTATGTCAAAAAGGGGGGGAGGGGGAGGAGGTGGGGGAGGGGGGGGGGGGGGGTGGAGGGGAGGGTTCACCCACCGATGGTGTGACACAGGGAGTCGCTGCTGCTGGGCCTGCTGCCGGAGCGGGTGGGGGGCCTGGCGCTGTAGGGGGAGGGGGCCAGGCTCTCCTCACTGGCTGGCCTCGTCGTGGGGTACCCTCCCCCCCGGCTCGCTCGCAGCGCTAGCGGCTCGAAAGTCCCTGAACACACACACACACACACACACACACAGAGATACAGTCATTGTGGAAGAGAATTCAAAGGAACATTTCAGTGTCAACTTTGTAATCAATGAAACTCTGTTGTCTCAGGAATTCTGATCATGTGAGTTTACTGCTGCTGTGTAAAGACTGAAACATTTGCACACCCACTGCCTTATTATGTGTCATTACTTGGGATGCTGACTGGCCCATCTGACCGGCGTCCTAATAATCCTCCCTGTGTATTCAGACTAGCTCTGTTTGGGAGCGGTGGTCACCGATCATTCCCTCAAGGGAGTCGTGTGGGTTAGGGCGCCGGGCTGGTGATCAGAAGGTACCCGGTTTGAACCCCGGCTGTGCCGACACGAAGCGGTGTCCTTGGGCAAGGCGCTTCACCCTACTTGCCTCGGGGGATAAGAGCGTCTGCCGAATGACTGAATGTAAAACGGAGAACAACACAGTATGCAGGGGGGGGGGGGGGGCGGCAGGGGGGCTCAATGTGCAGTCCAGGTCAGGTTTACTGGCCCTCTTTCTGCCTGTCAGTTCAGCGCTGGTTGACCTTATTAAAGATGTGGCGATGGTGAAGCAGGTCTTGTAGCACAGCTTACATCAGGTTGCTTGTTTTTAGGCCATTGGGCTATTAAACAGTCATGTGACACAGGAGGTTGGGGGGGGGGGGGGGGGGGGGTCGAGTTAATAATCACAAGCTACCCAGTATGACTACATGTATATCAGCATTGTGAGCTAGCTTCTTTTTTGAACACACCTTACATTAGTCATTCATCAGACGCTCTTATCCAGAGCTTACAGGAAGTACAGGGACATTCCCCTGAGGCAAGTAGGGTGAAGTGTCTTGCACAAGAACACAACGTCTTTTTTTTGGGGGGTGCGGCAACCGGTACTATTGTGATTCCCAGCGTGGTTCCTCTGCCCTCTCAGCCCCTGTACTGGACACCCCCCTGACAGGATACTAGCTAGTGTTGGAACACTGTGCTTGACCTTAAACTGTGATGCTAGAGGGGAATATGTTCAGGTGAGGGTTGAACATAGCGTTGTCACTGAAAAACAACAGTGTGGGCTTGCACTGTGTGTGTGTGGTGTGCGTTTTTGCACAGTGTGTGTGTGTGCGTGTGCACAGTGTACGTGTGTGTTTTTGCACAGTGTGTGTGTGTTTTTGCACAGTGTGTGTGCGTGTGCACAGTGTGTGTGTTTTTGCACAGTGTGCGTGTGTGTGTTTTTGCACAGTGTGTGTGTTTTTGCACAGTGTGCGTGTGCACAGTGTGTGTGTGTGTGTGCACAGTGTGTGTTGCGTGTGCACAGTGTGTGTGCGTGTGCACAGTGTGTGTGCATGTGCACAGTGTGTGTGTTTTTGCACAGTGTGCGTGTGTGTGTTTTTGCACAGTGTGTGTGTTTTTGCACAGTGTGCGTGTGCACAGTGTGTGTGTGTGTGTGCACAGTGTGTGTGCGTGTGCACAGTGTGTGTGTGTGCACAGTGTGTGTGCATGTGCACAGTGTGTGTGTTTTTGCACAGTGTGTGTGTGCGTGCACAGTGTGTGTGTTTTTGCACAGTGTGTGTGCGTGTGCACAGTGTGTGTGCGTGCACAGTGTGTGTGTTTTTGCACAGTGTGTGTGTGCGTGCACAGTGTGTGTGTGTGCACAGTGTGTGCGTGCGTGTGCACAGTGTGTGTGCGTGTGCACAGTGTGTGTGCACAGTGTGTGTGCGTGTGCACAGTGTGTGTGCGCGTGCACAGTGTGTGTGCGTGTGCACAGTGTGCGTGCGTGTGCACAGTGTGTGTGTGCACAGTGTGCGTGCGTGTGCACAGTGTGTGTGCGTGTGCACAGTGTGTGTGCGTGTGCACAGTGTGTGTGTGCGTGCACAGTGTGTGTGCGTGTGCACGGCCCCTCACATGGCGTGTGTGTGTCTGTGTGAGCTGGGGGTCACCGGGCGTTGCAGGGGCTCGTCGACACACTGAGCAGCTGGAGCCGTCGACCTCCGCTTCAACCTCGCCATGTTGGTCATTATCTAGACACACACACACACACACACACACACACAAGCATTGACTGGTGTGCATTCCAGGTGCGTGTCCTCGTTCAAACCGCACGGGAGGGGGGGTGGGGTGGGGTGAAGTTAGGCTTGATTAAACCGGTCGTAGATCTGCGGCGGAAAGATGCGAATCTCTCACAGTTGGCCGAGCTTTCGGCGGTCGCCGTGACTACAAACCTGGGCCGGGGGCCCCCTGGAGCCCCAGAGCTGGGGGTCCCTTGTCACGCTCAGGGGGTGGGGGGGGGGGACAAGAGCAGCTGACGAAAGGGGGGGCTAAAACCCGCTCTAGCTCTCACTTAAGACTCTGAATGGGTTAGAGTACTGGTGAATATCTGTGTGTGTGTGTGTGTGTGTGTGTGTGTAGGGAGTCGGGTGGCTAAGTAATTAGGCAATCGGGCTGGTAACCAAAATGTTGTTGGTTCGATTCCCGGCCGTGCCAAGAAAAGAACAAAGACACTGTGTCCTTGAACAAGGCACTTCACCCTACTCTCCTCAGGGGGGAATGTCCCTGTACTTGCTGTAAGTCTCTCTGGATAAGAGAGTCTGATAAATGACTAAATAGAGATGTAAAATGTGTGTGTGGGGGCTGTTGGTGTGACCCCCCCCCCCCTTACCCCTAAGTACTCCGTAGTGAGCAGGGCTTCTCCTGAAAGCTCTCTCAGCTGAGGTTGGATCACTTCCTCTTTGTCCAAGTCAGTCTCCATCGTGTCTTCCTGTTCAAAACAGAGTCAAAGTTGTGTGGTGAAGTCAGTTAGGGTGTCAGGAATAACCTGGTTCAAACTCTGACGGTGCCAACATGATCGAGTGATGTATGTTTCATAATCTATAAACCTGCTATGTTTGGGGTCTATCTTGTTCAGAATCAGAATCAGAATGACTATGCTTATTGACCAGTGCTCTTTTGTAATGCTCTCTCTTGTAAGTCGCTTTGGATAAAAGCGTCCGATAAATAAATACATGTAAATTATATTGCGTTCTTGATCAAGACACTTCACCCTACTTGCCTCAGGGGGGAATGTTCCTGTACTTGCTGTAAGTCTCTCTGGATAAGAGCGTCTGATAAGTGACTAAATGTAAATTGGGTTGATACTGGGAACTGTAGGGTACATTGACAGTGATACGGAGGGGGACGAGGGGGGGGGCAACGTGTGTGTTCGCTGGGGGTCAAAGTTACAAACAAGGTACTCCTAACTCCCCCCCCCCCCCCCCCCCCCCCCCCCCAACACCCACCGTGGAGGCCAGGTGGCCCTCGGGGCGTTGCAGTGGCCCTACTGACCCACTTTTCAAGAGAACAAGAGGACACCGGATATGGGCGAAGACCGGCTAAGGATGAGGTGCTGTTGCCTCCCAACACCATCCCCTTTCTCCCCGGCTGTCTGTCTGTCTGACTATATGTATATCTGTCTGTCTGTCTGACTATATGTATATCTGTCTGTCTGTCTGACTATATGTATATCTGTCTGTCTGTCTGACTATATGTATATCTGTCTGTCTGACTATATGTATATCTGTCTGACTATATGTATATCTGTCTGTCTGTCTGACTATATGTATATCTGTCTGTCTGTCTGACTATATGTATATCTGTCTGTCTGACTATCAGGGGGATTATATATCTATTGCTCCATGACTCATGTCATATATGTGTGCACGTATGTGTCGCTCGAGGCGGTAGGGAGCGCTTCCCCTTTAGACATTCCACTCCACCAAAGTCAAACATATTCCATGTCATGGTTATCAATAAATATTGTATTATTATCAACCAATCACGTGAGTGTCTTGACTGAAATGTGTGTCATGGTGAGATTGCTTTTGATAAGTTATGGAAGTGGGGTCAGGGGTCAGGGGTCAGGGGGCTGAGTGGTTAGGGAGTCAGGCTGGTAACCCCAATGTTGCCGGGCTGATTCACCGGGCTGTGCCAACGTGACGCTGTTTCTTCGGAGAAGGCACTTCACCATACTGTCCTCAGGGGGGAATGTCCCTGTACTTTGCTGTGAGTCGCTCTGGATAAGAACGTCTAAATGTCTGAATGTAAATGTTTTCCAGTGTTTGTTTTTTGGGCTCCCTTAAGGACCCCCCCACTCCTCCCTTCTCCCTGAAGAGGCCTCTGGAATCCCTGTCCTCCCGTTCCTTTGGGGGGTTGGGGAAAGACATTCTAAAGGCCTTACCTCCTCATCATCATCCTCCTCTTCGTCATCGGACTCAGATCCCAGATCGGTCACCTCATCTGGACGTGGAGGTCAGGGGGTGACGGAGAACGGCGACATTTTGGAAGAAAAAGAAGAAGGAAAAGACAGAATTAATCACCAACATTTTTCAGATAACGCCAAAATTGTTGGCCCCCCCCCGAAAGTTTTTCCAGAAAAAGAAGTATTTCTCACAGAAACATAGTAAGTATTGCAGTTGCACGTTTTTCTACAGAAGTTTATTTCCTTTGTGTGTACTGACCAGTCGTGAGGACTGACCTGAGTTCAGCTGCTTCACAGACGCAGCTGTGGAACCGTGAGGACTGACCTGAGTTCAGCTGCTTCACAGACGCAGCTGTGGAACCGTGAGGACTGACCTGAGTTCAGCTGCTTGACAGACGCAGCTGTGGAACCGTGAGGACTGACCTGAGTTCAGCTGCTTGACAGACGCAGCTGTGGAACCGTGAGGACTGACCTGAGTTCAGCTGCTTGACAGACGCAGCTGTGGAACCGTGAGGACTGACCTGAGTTCAGCTGCTTGATGATGAACTCGATTTGTCTGTTGAGCTCCGGGTTCTCTTCCTTAGTGTAGCAGTGAAGAATCTCCTCCATGCTCTACGCACACACACACACACACACACACACACACACACACACACACACACAGACACACACACACACACAGTATATATACAGTTCTGTGTGAAGCACATGACTCAGTCTGTGGAGTACATAAGCATGCAGAGGAAGAACTGTGTTTTCACTCATGTCAACCAGTCTGTAGTGGGAGGTCACATGATCCGAGCTGAATGAAGTAAACCCTCTCTGATTGGTCATCGTATCAGCGTTCACATACGCCCCCCCCCCCCCCTTTGGGGTGTTTTCTGAGGGGTCTCTGAAGGGGGCTAACTCTGGAACACCTCACCATCTCTCTGGCTTCCCTCCGCACCGTGTCCACGCACAGAATGCTGTAGAGCGCTCCGTTCACATAGGGACGAATCTGGGGAGGAAGACATTGACATTTAACATGGAGTCATGTAGCAGACGCTCTTATCCAGAGAGACTCGCAGCAAGCACAGGGACATCCCCCCCCCCCCCCCCCCCCCCGCGAGGCAAGTAGGGTGAAGTGCCTTGCCCAAGGACACAACGTCATGTTGGCGCAGCTTGGAGTTCGTACCGGGTCCCTTTTGATTACTAGCCCGACTCCCTAACCGACTGCCCCGTGTGACTCCCGTAAAACGCAACACGCGCTCCTTCCGTGGAAAACCGTGGCGGGGAGCGGATGGCGTGGATGGTTTGGTGGGCGTGTTGCTTCCAAAGGGGCGCTGCCTTCAAGTTCCAGAACTTGCCAGAGGGCTCGCTCCTCAGAGAGAAAGGCCCGGAACAGGTTTCTTCATGGGATGAGCGCATGACGACATCGTAGCCGTTGAAGCGACAAGCCCGTGCAAGTTGTTCTCTGAGGGCTGTGAGGCGGGGACGCTGTACGCTGCTGGAGCTGGGAGTGGCTTTCCTTCCATCAGAGCAATGACAGAAATATCACATTTATATTCAGTCATTTACCAGACGCTCTTATCCAGAGAGACTTACAGTACAGGGACATTCCCCCACCTGAGGAAAGTAGGGTGAAGTGCCTTGCCCAAGGACACAACGTCATGTTGACACAGCCAGGGTTCGAACCAGGAACCTTCTGATTACTAACCTGACACCTAACCTAACCGACTGCGCCACATGACTGTGTGTGTGTGTTACCTCATGGTTCTCCTGTCCTAGGTGTGTGTGTGTGTGTACAGTGTGTGTGTGTACAGTGTGTGCGTGTGTGTGTTTCCTCAAGGTTCTCCTGTCCTAGGTGTGTGTGTGCAGTGTGTGTGTGTGTGTGTGTACAGTGTGTGTGTACAGTGTGTGTGTGTGTGTTACCTCATGGTTCTCGTGTCCTAGGTGTGTGTGTGTATTACCTCATGGTTCTCCTGTCCTAGGTGTGTGTGTGCAGTGTGTGTGTACAGTGTGTGTGTGTGTGTGTACAGTGTGTGTGTACAGTGTGTGTGTGTGTGTTACCTCATGGTTCTCGTGTCCTAGGTGTGTGTGTGTACAGTGTGTTACCTCATGGTTCTCGTGTCCTAGGTGTGTGTGTGTGTGTACAGTGTGTGTGTGTGTGTGTACAGTGTGTGTGTGTTACCTCATGGTTCTCGTGTCCTAGGTGTGTGTGTGTGTGTGTGTACAGTGTGTGTGTGTGTACAGTGTGTGTGTGTGTTACCTCATGGTTCTCGTGTCCTAGTTGTGTGTGTGTGTGTGCAGTGTGTGTGTGCAGTGTGTGTGTGTGTGTGTTACCTCACGGTTCTCGTGTCCTAGGTGTGTGTGTGTGTGTGCAGTGTGTGTGTGTGTGTGTTACCTCACGGTTCTCGTGTCCTAGGTGTGTGTGTGTGTGTGCAGTGTGTGTGTGTGTGTGTTACCTCATGGTTCTCGTGTCCTAGGTGTGTGTGTGTGTGTGCAGTGTGTGTGTGTTACCTCATGGTTCTCGTGTCCTAGGTGTGTGTGTGTGTGTGCAGTGTGTGTGTGTGTGTGTTACCTCATGGTTCTCGTGTCCTAGGTGTGTGTGTGTGTGTGCAGTGTGTGTGTGTGTGTGTTACCTCATGGTTCTCGTGTCCTAGGTGTGCAGTGTGTGTGTGTGTTACCTCATGGTTCTCGTGTCCTAGGTGTGTGTGTGTGTGTGCAGTGTGTGTGTGTGTTACCTCATGGTTCTCGTGTCCTAGGTGTGTGTGTGTGTGTGCAGTGTGTGTGTGTGTGTGTGCAGTGTGTGTGTGTGTGCAGTGTGTGTGTGTGTGTGTGTTACCTCATGGTTCTCGTGTCCTAGGTGTGTGTGTTACCTCATGGTTCTCGTGTCCTAGGTGTGTGTGTTACCTCATGGTTCTCGTGTCCTAGGTGTGTGTGTTACCTCATGGTTCTCGTGTCCTAGGTGTGTGTTACCTCATGGTTCTCGTGTCCTAGGTGTGTGTGTGTGTGTGTGCAGTGTGTGTGTGCAGTGTGTGTGTGCAGTGTGTGTGTGTGTGCAGTGTGTGTGTGTGTGTGTTACCTCATGGTTCTCGTGTCCTAGGTGTGTGTGTGTGTGTGTGTGTGCAGTGTGTGTGTGCAGTGTGTGTGTGCAGTGTGTGTGTGCAGTGTGTGTGTGTGTTACCTCATGGTTCTCGTGTCCTAGGTGTGTGTGTGTGTGTGCAGTGTGTGTGTGTGTGCAGTGTGTGTGTGTTACCTCATGGTTCTCGTGTCCTAGGTGTGTGTGTGCAGTGTGCAGTGTGCAGTGTGTGTGTGTGTGTGCAGTGTGTGTGTGCAGTGTGTGTGTGTGTGTGCAGTGTGTGTGTGTGTGTGCAGTGTGTGTGTGTGTGTGCAGTGTGTGTGTGTGTGTGCAGTGTGTGTGTGTGTGTGCAGTGTGTGTGTGTGTTACCTCATGGTTCTCGTGTCCTAGGTGTGTGTGTGCAGTGTGTGTGTGTGTGTGTGTGCAGTGTGTGTGTGTGTGCAGTGTGTGTGTGTGCAGTGTGTGTGTGTGTGTGTTACCTCATGGTTCTCGTGTCCTAGGTGTGTGTGTGCAGTGTGTGTGTGTGTGTGTGCAGTGTGTGTGTGTGTGCAGTGTGTGTGTGTGTGTGCAGTGTGTGTGTGTGTGCAGTGTGTGTGTGTGTGCAGTGTGTGTGTGTGTGTGTTACCTCATGGTTCTCGTGTCCTAGGTGTGTGTGTGCAGTGTGTGTGTGTGTGTGTGCAGTGTGTGTGTGTGTGCAGTGTGTGTGCAGGTGTGTGCAGTGTGTGTGTGTGTGTGTTACCTCATGGTTCTCGTGTCCTAGGTGTGTGTGTGTGTGTGTGTGCAGTGTGTGTGCAGGTGTGTGCAGTGTGTGTGTGTGTGTGTTACCTCATGGTTCTCGTGTCCTAGCAGATCTGTCAACACCTTCAGCACATGTTTGGGATTCTCGGCACACTTCCTTTTTCCTGAACACACACAGTCACACAAACACGTCAACACACACACACACACACACACACACACCAAGTGCCTGTCTAATTTCAAATCTGTGCAACTATTACAGTTGCATTCAGTAATTTATCAGACGCTCTTATCCAGAGTGACTCACAGCAAGTACAGGGACATTCCCCCCTGAGGCAAGTAGGGTGAAGTGCCTTGCCCAAGGACACAACGACATGTTGGCACGGCCGGGAATCAAACAGACGACCTTCTGATCATTACTCTGATGCCCTAAACGCTCGGCCACCTGACTTCCAAACGCGTAGGCGTTTCAAAAGCATCATGGCCTGACTCTGTGTTGGGTCCAGCTGCGATGTTGCTGGTGTGTTTGTACCTTTGGTGCGCAGGCACAGGTTCATGAGTAAGGCCACGGCGTACTCCAGAGTGTAGTCTGACAGACAGTCAGAGTCCTGGAGCTCGTCCACCAGCCAGCCAATCAGGTCGTCTGCGATCATGGACGACTGCTGGGCCCGCCTACAGCAGAAACATCAGAACGAGCAGCGCTGAACACACATCTAATGATGTCAGCATCAGAACTGGTTTGATTCGCCAGAGCGACTGACAGCGAGTACAGGGACATTCCCCCCTGAGGAAAGTAGGGTGAAGTGCCTCGCCCAAGGACACAACATCATGTTGACACAGCCGGGGTTCGAACCAGGGATCTTCTGATTTACTTCCCCTAAAGACTCCTTAAAGGCTAACAATGATGGTGGTAAGACAATTTAACAAACAAACACCCATCAGGTCTGAAAAGCCATCGATGTAACGACGTATGAAAGGAAAAAGGTTGGAGGTTTTCCCTTTTACCTCAGGCTGAGTTTCTGAAGGGCTCCTAGAACATTCTCTCTGGTCACGGAGTCTTTGTCCTCCAGCCGTAAGGCCTCGCTCAGCAGTGCCAGCACCGAGGGGGCCTGGGACAGATACACACGCCCTGCAACAGGAGACATGCTTGGGTTACATTTACATTTATTCATTGAGCAGGCGCTTTTATACAAGTGTGCATAACACAACGATTGTGAACATAAAGCAAGAGATACAACAAACAACACTGGCAAGTCACCATATGAGGACCAACAGATTGTTCTAAAGCACATTAGATTATGTGAAGTGCCATACTATTCCTAAGTGCCATTAAATTCTCGAAATAAGTGCGTTTTAAGCCTTCTTGTGACGGGTTAACGTCACAGACCCACGGACAATATCTGTTTGTGAGAAGTGGGGGTTATAACATGGCATCATGTGGAGATCAGCTCTAAACCCAGCTGGAGGTCTGTCATAGGGGGCAGTAGAGAGGCTGGGCGGGTCACAGCTAAAAGATACACGGTTGAGATCCTCGCCTAAAAACCCAGGGAGCTCTTTCTGCTCTGTGCGTTTCTTCCGGAAGGACGTTGGAACGCATCATCGTAAATCACGGGCTCGCACATCACAATATGTCTTCATCAGGAGAACAGAAGCCACAGCTTCTGTGGTCTGTCCTGCTGAAACAGGACGCTGTCCAGACGACAGCTCCCCCCCATCCTGCCAATTAGAGCCGGAGCGTGGCATCCTGGCCCCTGGTTGGCCAGGCGGATGGTTTAACCTGATTTGCGAGGGCCAGATACTCACCCTCTGCCAGGGAGGCGAAAGCATTGATGAGACGAGCCATGTACTGGCGGATGACCTCGTTCTTTGACCTCATCAAGTTGAGCACGCTCCTCTGTGGAATCAAGAGAGGAAAAGATTCGATTTGATTAAATTGTCGTTGCACGTGTATAAATACAAGGAAATGAAATGAAGAGGGAGTCATGTGCTGCAGTCGGTTAGGGTGCCGGGCTAGTGATCAGATTCGAACAGGACGTTGTGACCTTAAGCAAGGCACTTCACCCTGCTCGCCTCAGGGGGGAATGTACCTACTGTACTTACTGTAAGTCGCTCTGGATGGAAGCATCTGATAAATGTTGTTTTGTCCCAAGTTACGTGACCGAGGAGGTCACATAGTTAACCCAGAGGACGAGCCCCAGGCAATAGAGATAGTTTATGTTTGCGATCTGATATCGAGAAACGCAACACCCCCGTCTTTGTGCGAGCGAAGGAAGCGACGGATCCCTAAAGTGACTTTGGTGTCCCGGGCGACCATAAGCAGACAAGCGCTGGAATGCAGACAAAGAGAGGTTCAAGCAGGCTAGTTTCTCTACCCTGGCTACGAGGGCGCATCTACGTGGCAACCACTACCTACGTAAAGGGGGGGAGTTCATTGGCGTAGCCTCGCGGAGAAAAGAAACACACACACGCCTACACACAAAAAAAACACAATAAACAGCTCGACAAAAGCTCGTTTCGCTCTCTTGTGCTGTGATTTACCTCCTCCATTGTGGAACAAGAGCCCTCGCCTTGTTCCCAGCCCTCAGCTGAATCGCTCTTACTGTAGCTCGGTACCAAAGAACGCTGCAAGGTGAGCGCTGTCCTGAAGATCGTTTGTAAGAGGCTTTGAGTGCGGATGTAAACGTTCTCACTGTGTAAGGTCAAAGGTCGCACACGAGTTTTGCCGACCCTCTCTTTTGGGCTTCCGGCTCATGTGGAGCATGGCTGTTCAGTTCAGTTATGAACCTGCTTTACTTCAGGGTTGAAGGTGAGGCCTTTCTGACCCCTAGGATAGGGGAGGAGTAGGCAGAATGTGGAGAGAGCTTCAGGGTTAAGAGTCTCAATCACACTACTTTGAGGAAAGGAGGGTGTGGGGTGGGGGAACTGATAGATGGGGTTTGGACAGCACATCTGACCCTAACCTTATGGTCTGTAGTGAGTTACTCACTTTCTATCGTAGAGCTTAGCTTCATTCAGGGCACAGCACAACCGTTTGTCGTGTTGCTCGAGAGCACATCTGACACACGAAGGACCCGGGGAATCAGACCTGACCACACGCTCTGCACTGAAAACTCAGTGACCGTATAGGGGAGTCAGGTGGCTGAGCGGTTAGAGAATCGGGCTGGTAATCTGAATGTTGCTGGTTCGAAATCCCGGTCGTGGCCAACATGGCGTTGCGTCCCTGGTCAAGACACTTCACCCTGCTTTCCTCAGGGGGGGAATGTCCCTGTAAGTGTCTCTGGATAAGAGCGTCTGATGGAGGGTCAGGTTGATTGCCTACCTGTCCTGAGCTGCTGTGATCCAGGAGGTTGTTGCTGATGTAGGCTTGCAGCACTGTGTCCCTCTGCTCTCCATGGAGGGAGCGAGTCAGCCTCTGGAAACAGACACGCTCTTAAACTGGGAGACCTTCCGGGTTACGCCAAACCAGGAACACCTTTCGGTAACAGCTAACCATGGAGAGCATATAAAGCAGGGGTAGGGCAAGTCTGGTCTGTGTTTCCCTCTTCCAGCACACCTGATTCAAATGGATGGGTTGTTATCAATTTCTGTGGAAGCCTGATACTGACCTATTCGTTAGAATCAGGTGTGCTGGAAGAGGGAAACAGGGGTGTCAAACTGGTGCCATCGAGGGCCAAGAGGGTGCGGGTTTTCGTGCCAACCAAGCCCCTACACCAGCTGATTTCACTAACGAGTTTCTCCACTTAGTGAAATCAACCTCGTTATTGAAATCAGCTGGTGTAGGGGCTTGGTTGGCACGAAAACCCGCACCCTCTTGGCCCGCGATGGCACGAGCTGGACACCTGTGATCTAGAACCTTCAGGACAGCGGCCCTCGGGGACCAGAATGGCCCCTCCCTGATATGAAAGTCAAGCAGAACAGCACAGCAAGTCTGCCGTGTCTGATGCCACCACACGATTTGCCTTACAGCAGGAAACGTATATCAGACGATATACAGCATTCATATTAACATGCAAAACAACAGAAAAACATACGGTATTTGCCTGGTAAACAAGTCACAGCTGAGGCAGATGATCCTTTCCCCCTTACCCAGCGTAAAGCCTGAAGTAGCAGGCCTTTGAGTCGATCAGAGCCCCCCAGCAGATCCCTCTTCAGCTTGTCATAGTCCAGAGAGGGCAGGAGAGGCACTTCTTTAACCCTCCTAGGAGAGCAAGAGAGGTCAGACCACCCCTTCATTCAAAACGACTGTATGTTGCTGTGTTTTCCCGAGGAAGGGGTGGATTCTGTCTTGACTTACGGTGGTGCGATGGAGGCTCTGAGCATGGACGACGCCTGAAACAGAGATGTTCGGGATATCACACCGCTCGCCTTTTTCTTTCCTTATCTCACCGTGCCGTTGCATTTGACCAAACAGTAACCGTGTGAAACTGGCGTGTCAGAATAAGACGTTTAAACGTCGCCAAAACAACCCTGCATCTTCTGTTTAAAGCGTCCGTAAGCTTAACACTTGGGTTGTTCCAACTTACCTTGCCGTCCTCTTCACCTAAAATAAACCTTGGTTAACTACTAGATGAATTGTGTGTGTGGGGGTGTGTGTGTGTGTGTGGGGGGGGGGGGGGGGGGGGGGGGGTGGTGGTGGTTGGATGCGTGAGGGCACAGGCAGTCTTGCATCATGCAGTCTTCCCGGGGAACGTTCCGGCAACAGGGCCCATGCGATGAGTGACAGAGACCACACAGGGGTGGTGGTGGTGGTGGGGGGGGGGTTAGTGAGACACAGCCAATCCCATTTAACACCAGCACCCCCAGAGACGCACGTGTTCTAGAACGGTGGGGGAGAGTGAGGGAGACTGAAACGTCATGGAGGGCGAGGGGAGGGGGTTCAGATGTGATCTGGGGGCAGGATCCCCCCCACCCCCCCTCCCCTACGCCCCGGGTATGTGCCTGGGGGCCAAAACTGGGCGTTAGGGGGACTTTGATATGCGTGTCTTTTGATAATCCTGGTGTCTGGAAGTTTAGTTCCTCTCAATGGGCAGATATGGCAGAGACATCTCAACTGAAATCTCCTATCATTTCACCTTCATTACGATCTTTTGTTTCATTAGAGAACTGTGACTCCTACTACTGGGATAAACAAAGGCCTTCAACTGCAAAAACAGAGAAAAATATGTAACCTTTGACCTTTGTTGGCACCTTTGACCTAGGGGCGTTTCGGTTGAAAAGTACGCCACATCTAGTTCATCGAATTTCTTGTTTTCCCAATTATTATCAATCTTAAGGACATGTCCAGTTTGTATTGGGAGTCATTTGGTGCAGTCGGTTAGTGTGTCGGGTGAACCCTGGCTGTGTCAACATGACGTTGTGTCCTTGGGCAAGGCACTTCACCCTACTCTCCTCAGGGGACGCGTCTAATAAATCACTAAATGTAAATGTACTGACTCACTAAAGAATGACACGTTCGATCCTGTTCAGTAACTGATGCGTTGGAAAGTTACTGTAGAAGTTGTTCACTGTTTGTTTTTCATCCTCTTCGTACTTAAAAGTGAGTCTGGGATTTCAGTAAAAAGGCAGAAATGGAAGGAAAACATAAGAAAGGACCATAAGTGGCCTTTAAAAAATAATCATCGATAAACAGTTGAGAGGATGATGTCCGTGGAGGTGGGCGGGGGGGGGGACGAGCCTCGATGGAACGGACATATAAGTGGCGTCCTCGTTCTTACTACGACTACATACCTTCGTTAAACTACGGCTGAGATGGAAAACACAGAAATATAGTGGAAAAACAAAGGGTGCAGTGCACTGGAGACGGAGGGATGGAGGGAGGAGGGGGGGGGAGACATCTGGGTAGCAGGCAAGACAGAAGGGAAACTGGAGGGCAGGCGGGAGGGCGGGGGGGGGAGGGATGGATGCAAATTTGTTTGAACTTACATAGCCGTCATCGTACGGACTCATAGAGTAATATCCCTTTATGGTCAAAGGCGTCAAGCACACACACACAAACACACAGAGAAAGAAGTCAGTGAGTCACGCGAACGTTGAGAGAGAGGAGAAAGATAAATACAGGTAAGGTCAAACAACAAAGCTCTTGGAAGACGGAAAGGTCAACGGGGATTTCGTACGCTGTCACGTCTTGCGTCAAGACCCGTGGTTACGAAGGGTTATAAGGGTTCATGGAGGGGCTATGCCTTTGTTTGAAGAGATTGTTTTCTGCGAGTCACTCTGAGAAGAGCTCTCCATGACATCTCACGTTTCTGTGTAGCCCTCAGCGAACACGCACTGCAAAGTTACATAAACAGCAGCGAGGTGTACATGTGTGTGTTTGGCGTGACATGTGACGCTTTATCCCTGGCTTAGAGACAGACATTTAGCATTGTCCTGCATGGTATAGAACAAAGTGTGGTTCCTTTAGACCTATTAGACCAGGGGTGTCCAATTCTGGTCCTCCAGGGCCCACTGTCTCGACACTTTTAAATGTTTCCCTGCTCCAGCACACCTGACTCTAATAAATAGTTATCAAGGTCTGGAAGTCTCTTAAAGGCTTTCATTTGAATCAGGTTTGCAGGGAAACATCTAAAACTTTCAGGAGAGTGGCCCTCGAGGACCAGGATCGGACACCCCTGGTCTAGATGCTTACATTTTACTGCTTTGTAGCAACGGGAAAGCTCCCAAACAGTAACAAATATAAAATACATAAGAACACTGTTTTACAAATCAAGACTTTTTGACACAGTCATTCCCAATCAGAGAAAATGGTCTGAGAAGCTAAGATACTTGAGAATGACTTCCGGATGGAGGAGGAAACGTCTCGATTTGGGACACGGTGTCCGGATGACTACTCTCTGAAAGCTTTCTTTCTGAGGGGAGCGGCTGTGTTTCCTTGCTGGCGTGGATCTCACTCACAGTGCCCGGCCTGGTGAAGTCGATGCTCTGGGCCGCGCTCCCCCTCATCTGGCTGCTGAACAAGCGAACGCACACGCTCTGCAGGTACTCTGGGGAGATCTGGGGGGAAGGGGGAGGGCAGTCAAGTGTCAGGAGGGTGCCGGTGGCTCTTTTCGAGCGTGGTGCCTGAGTCAGCCTTGTCACTGGGATGTGAAAGGTGGGGGGAGAGGGAGGGAGAGAGAGACGGAGTGAGACAGGAGAGAGAAACAGACAGAAGGAGAGAGACAGACAGACGGAAACAGGAGACAGAGAGACAGAAGGAGAGACACAGAAGGAGATAGAGACAGAAGGGGAGAGAGACAAAAGGAGAGAGAGGAGAGCGACAGAAGGAGAGACAGGAGAGAGGAGATAGCGATAGACAGGAGAGAGATAGGAGAGAGGAGATATAGATAGACAGGAGAGAGATAGGAGAGAGGAGATAGACATGAGAGAGATAGGAGACAGGAGATAGAGATAGACAGGAGAGAGATAGGAGACAGGAGATAGACAGGAGAGAGATAGGAGACAGGAGATAGAGATAGACAGGAGAGAGGAGATAGAGATAGACAGGAGAGAGATAGGAAACAGGAGATAGAGATAGACAGGAGAGAGATAGTGTGAGAACAGGTTGGTTTGTGCTCCTGAACTTGACCCTGTCTCGTACCATTTTCCCACTGACAGTAGCTTCCAGTGAGTCCACCAGCTCAGCAGTCACCACGATCAGCTTGTGATAGTCGGCCTGCATTTTGTTCAACCGCTTCATGTAAACAGCAGTTCTACTCTCCGACTCAGCAAGCTGGAGCTGCAAGTTCTGTATGGCGTCTGCACGCACGCACGCACGCACACACACAGACACACACACAGAGACACACAGAGACACACAGACACACACACACAGACACACACAGACAGACACAGACACAGCACAAACACAAATTAGACATGGCCACGTCATGTCCATTGTGCAAACACGGACGTGTATTTTAGGGGCAAGGAAAGTTCCGGAACAACGTAAGCAGGGTAGTTACCTCTGGTACTCCTCCCTCCATCCATCTGCATTGTCCACGTTAAAAAGTTTAACAAGCAAATCCAGTTGTCAACACTCCAGCCTATCCACTAAGCACTTTTCAAATTGACACTGTAGGTAGGCCATGTCCGGCTTCTACATGCTTCAATTGACTATTTTAGGAGACACCCTATTGTGATATGATCCCAAAGAGAAGCCTTGATTAACTGAGGTTACCAATCTTCTATTTGTTGAAGGCGACAGTATTGATATGTGAGCAAATGTCAGGTCAAATAATGACCGTAGCTCAGGGGTGTCCAATCCCGGTCCTCGAGGGCCGCTGTCCTGAAGGTTTTAGATGTTTCCCTGCTCCAGCACACCTGATTCTAATGAACAGATCGTTATCAAGTGGAAACCTCATATTGATCATTCATTAGAGTCAGGTGTACTGGAGCAGGTAAACATCATAACTCCGCGTTTCCGTCAACCTTTACATTTTAGTAGTTTAGCGGATGTTCTCATCTAGAGCAACTTACAGTGAGTACAGGGACATTCCCCCCTGAGGCAAGTAGGGTGAAGTGCCTTGCCCAAGGACACAAGACTATGTTGGCACAGCTGGGATTTCACCCGGGAACCTTCGGATTACTAGCCCGACTCCTTTAGCGCTCAGCTACCTGACTCCCCTATGCTAGAAGGACGTCATTGAACTGAAATGCCAAGTTGGGCATCTGATTACATAAAATATAGTCACATGGTTTCACGGTCTGGGAATAACATTATATCATGACTACGCAGAATCAGCTAGTCTATCCGGTTTCAACTTTATCTCATTTATTGAAATGGTCCAGATTCCATCTATAACTAACTAATCAGTATCAAAGATAGATCAAGCACCCTGAAATTACAGGTGTAACGTAACACTAGTTATATTTACATTCAGTCATTTATCAGACGCTCTTATCCAGAGAGACTTACAGCAAGTACAGGGACATTCCCCCCTGAGGAAAGTAGGGTGAAGCGCCTTGCCCAAGGACACAACGTCATGTTGGCACGGCCTGGGAGTCGAACCGGCAACATTGTGATTACCAGCCCGATTCCCTAACCGCTCAGCCACCTGACTCCCCTTATATGTGGTACATCTTGTTGCACGTGACACAACTAGGTCAGGGTGACTATTTGAATCTTAGAGATATTCACTAGCTCAAAGAAAAAGCTCATCTTTGTAGTGTTGAATGTGTCTCGGGGGAGGTGGGTGGAGTTGGCGGACTGGTTAGGAGGGGTGGAGGACGGGGGGGGGACAAGGGGCGGGACGGGGGGGGGGGGACGGGACGGGGGGGGCGACATGAATCTCGGGTCGTCGTTTCGTGTCCCTCTGGTTAATTATTTCGTACCGTTTTCTTCCTGCATATTTGTCCGTGCTGGACAGGTTACAGGATTTCAAACTGGCAGAGGACTGAAAACCTCAAAGAGTTTGAAGTGTTCCATGTATACAGAGAACCTGAGAACCCTTACACTTGTTACTAGGCGATAAGACGATAATAGATGCTGCGTTCCAACTTCTGGAGCTCGTTAGTCAGAATCAAGACACCACTTCAATGGGCAAAACCAGCGTGAGAAAAGGATACGTATAAAGACAGCAGGCGCGGGGTGTTGGCAGGTTTCAAAGTCGCAGACAGAAACTGCTCCAGCTTTCTCTTCAAATCTGGCATCCAGGATTCCTGATGGAGCACGCAAGCCATTAGTGACTGCCCTTTAGACGCCATGTATACCAGTTCCATACGTCAAAAGCAGTGGACGCATTAGACATGTCCTGCCCCTAAGTGTCTCTCTTTCTCTCTCTCTCTCTCTCTCTCTTACTCTCTTTTTCTCTCACTCACTCGCCCAGCCACTCACCCATTCACTCTTTCTTTCTCTCTCTCTCTTTCACTCTCCCTCTTTCTCTTTCTTTCCCTCTCCCTACCTCCCTCTCCCTATCTCTCTCTCTCCCTCCCTCTCTCTCTCCTTCGCTTTCTCTCTCTCTCTCCCTCCCTCTCTCTCTCCTTCGCTTTCTCTCTCTCTCTCTCTCTCTCTTACTCTCTTTTTCTCTCACTCACTCGCCCAGCCACTCACCCATTCACTCTTTCTTTCTCTCTCTCTCTTTCACTCTCCCTCTTTCTCTTTCTTTCCCTCTCCCTACCTCCCTCTCCCTATCTCTCTCTCTCCCTCCCTCTCTCTCTCCTTCGCTTTCTCTCTCTCTCTCCCTCCCTCTCTCTCTCCTTCGCTTTCTCTCTCTCTCTCTCTCTCTCTTACTCTCTTTTTCTCTCACTCACTCGCCCAGCCACTCACCCATTCACTCTCTTTCTTTCTCTCTCTCTCTTTCACTCTCCCTCTTTCTTTCCCTCTCCCTACCTCCCTCTCCCTATCTCTCTCTCTCTCCCTCCCTCCCTCCCTCTCCTTCCCTCGCTTTCTCTCTCTCCCTCCCTCTCTCCCTCCCTCCCTCCCTCCCTCTCCCTTACCACCAGTGGAGACAGGGTGGCATGACTGTTTGTTTATGCTCCTCACATCTTGCTTTGCTGCACTTCCTGTGAATTTAGCTACGGTTCATGAGCGAGAGCGAGCACCTGGAAGAGGTCCCTGAAGGAGGGGTGCACCGTGGGATTGGGGACGAAGGGGAGGGCGTAGAAGGGCAGGAACTCGGTGGTCTGGCTCAGGGCTGCCCCTCGAGTCTCCAGGTAATGCTTGAAGTGGGAGATCCTTTCTTCAAACTCTGCCCGATCCTGCACATCAAACATGAAATAATGTTTTTGTTCACATTAATCCACTGGATGGTTAAGACTGTCGACAGACAATGACTCGACATTTTTAATGCGTTTTGCAGGGTCTAGACATGGGTTAAGTGCGCCCTCTTGTGGTTAAGGATGATTACTGCTTGGTTAGTTTCTAATATTTTCACGATATTGGGGAAACACAGTATCGTGGATCTTCTTTACCTACAGGCCACAGGTATAGTCATGCATCTTAGTTGGTGAATGAATTGTGAGGAACAACACAACTATGAGGAATGTTGTTAGTCAGACAAAAGGCAGGACTGAATGCTGCTGTATAGGGATGTGAGGAAAGCTGTATGGTGATTATGAGGCTTCCACAGAGCTTGATAACGACCCCATTCATTAGAATCAGGTGCGCTGGAGCAGGGAAACATCTAAAGCACAGGTGTCCAGATCCAGTCCCCGAGGGCCACTCCCCTGAAGGTTTCAGATGTTCCCCTGCTCCAGCACACCTCCACAGAGCTTGATAACGACCCTTCATTAGAATCAGGTGTGCTGGAGCAGGGAAACATCTAAAACCTTTAGGACAGTGGCTCTCGAGGACCAGGGTTGCCTACTCCTGCAGTAGGGGGTGTCAATATGAATTGATTGAATTGTTAGAAACCTGTTGTGCAAATGTATTTATAAATAGTTTCTACTTAAAGTGAGAGTCTTGCAAGGAAAATATCATTATAATATATATATATCATTATGAACACCCCAAACCAATTGTGATGAACCTACACATACCTACTTATGCATATACTTCTACAACAACAAATAAGGCCTGTAGGCCACGCTGACCTGTCTTCCCAGGTGATTCTTCAGAGGAAACAGAGTGAAGTGGATCTGGAGGTAGAACTCCAGTTTCTGGGCGAGCGGCTCATAGTCTCGCACCTCTGCAGGCACGTACTCCGTCCACAGCTCAAAGAAGACCTTCTGGTCTCCATCGTCAAATGAGCTCAGCAGGTCCTTCTATGGAGAGAGCGTCGTTTGGTAGGAAATTCAGCCAATAATTGGAAAACTGGCAACCATAGCAGAGTGCACGCTTGAGGTTCATGCTGTTTAATTGTAGCGTGTTTAACTGAACGCTCTTGTGGTCCTGCCCTTTGGCGCTTTGGTTTCACACAATGTATGTTTCATAATCTGACTACCTGCTATGTTTAGGGGTCTATCACTCTGTTATGATCAGTGACCGATGCTCTTTTGTAAAGCTCTCTCTTGGAAGTCACTTTGGATAAAACACCTGATAAATGAATACCTGTAAACGTTAACTAAAATGATGCTTACCTGAATAATGAGTGTTTTGGAATCTCTTAGAGAGTGTCCATGAGATCTAGTAACAAGCTTTCCTTTGCCTCTGCACTCTTTCTCAAAGTGCGTCAGAGTTTCGTCAAAACCTCCAAACTTCAGATACTGTCGAAAGAAGATTTGCGAGATTATCGACCGGTTACGATGGAGTTAGAGGAAGTGAAGGAAATGGAATCAATGAATGAATGAAAGACAAACATGGAACGATTATAACTTCACTGTGTCTGTGAAATCACTTAACACTGTGCCTTACCTCCCTGATCATCCCTAGTAGATCAGCTTCATTTGCCAACATGTCACCCATCTCCAAAGTCTGCCTCGAATTCATGTCAACAATCAGCCTAAACCATGAGTGGGAGGCAGAAATGAAGGCTGCAGCATGTACACACAATTAACCCAAACCATTCAAACATAGCCAGAGAAAATCTAACATTGGGATGAGTTCATTGGCTTGAGATCCAGCTGTTTATTTGCTGACTACATTGTCTAGAGTCCCTAACCCTGAACTACTGCTTCTCTAACAAAGTTATCACACTGGCTGGGCAGTCAGGGGGCTGAAGGGTTAAGAAATCAGGCTGGTCATCTGAAGGTTGCCGGTTCGTTTCCGAGCCGTGCCAACATTACGTTGTGTCCTAGGACAAGGCACTTCACCCTACTCTCCTCATTCCCTGTACTTGCTGTAAATCGCTCTGGATAAGAGCGTCTGATAGATGAATAAATGTAAAAGTAAATAACACCGCTAGGCTAGTTTAAAGCTACGGTAATTAGCTAAAGACCACTGGTTTAAACTGACTGATTCTGTGCCTCTGTCTTACCTTATTCACTTTCACTGCCATTTGTTATAATGCCAGCAAACCCATCGACTTGTACAGATTAATAATTTAGCATTAGAACTGAAAACATGTTTATAATTCCTGCAGGAATAAGAAGGTTCAGGAGCTAATAACGGCACAGCGCCATCACCTAGCAACCAGCCACATCACCTAGCAACCCGCAACCAGCCTTACAGGAAAGTGTGGACAAGTGTCGTGAATGTTGGTTAATCGTCTCAGATTATTCGATTTTATTTTAATTTTATTTTACGTGTAATTTACTGTGACAGAATGGAGAAAACAAAGAACATACACAAGACTTACAAATAACAAAATAATAATAATAGGCAAGTACGTTAAACCAGCCATTTTTTTTTAATACAACCTCTGAGATCAGATCGATAGTCTCAGCGGATAAAGGTTTGGAACCAAAAAATATGATGAATCAGGTTCTATACATGGACCAGAGTAAAGTTTTACTTTAGATACTCCACCACACAAACGTTTGTGTATTCGTTTGTGTGTGAGTTTTTTTTTGCGAGGCTGCTCACTACATTGTTATACCACCATAGTGTATTTCTTTAATTAAGAAACTATTATACTATGTCAAAGTAACTTATCTGAGAGTGAAAATTATATATATTTATAATTCTATATTTGTCCCACAGACCAGCCAACAAACTTCCAGGTTCACGTGCTACGGAAGTGATTGTGTGGTTCAGAGGTCAAAGGTTGAGCACATACATTGTCTTGGCAGTTTTTCAGTTCTGAATGAAAGTTGACTTCTCTAAGATTGTCTGCACTCCTAACATCACATTTACAATTTATTATTCTAGGAAAGTGTTATCTAGTTAAAATACAATTTATCTGATTTGAGGTGAGTGAACCTGCTGTCCGAAAGATGGTTAAAGACACATGCTAGTGATGTAGCATGAAGCTAATTGAGATGCTTTCAAACCTTCTAAAACTAAACTTTTACTGATTATTTATTTATTTACATATTACTTTACTTATTTAACATTGGTAGAAAACACAATTGTGAGATTTAATGTATAATACGATGTACGCTGATATTATTAGTAGATTTACTTTGGTGAATAACAGTCGTAATAAGCCTGTATTATATCTGTTTTCTATTGTTAAAATGATCAACTTATCTCACATAAAACTGAAAATTGTATGATTTATCTTGGCATAATATTACTCGTAAATGGGTAAAAGTTTAATTATATTTAAAATAATAGAAATGAATCATTATACTTATACCCTGTTTTTGTGAAACTTGAATGGTAGATAGCTTCTTTACTCTCACTGTTGGTGTCATATTTGAGTGTCCTCAGCAAGTAAAGTAAGTTATTCTGTTATATTAGGACCTTCATTCTGTGAGCCATGGCTGGAATCCTCTTTGAAGACATATTTGACGTCAAGGACATCGACCCTGATGGCAAGAAATTTGACAGAGGTAAAGTTTGATCCTACCAATGTGAAGGACAAATGTATTCATGTAGTCACTCCCCTCGATTAGTAAGGGATCATGTGGCGCAGCAGGTTAGGGTGTCAGGTTAGTAATCAGAAGGTCCCTGGTTCGAACCTCGGCTGTGTCAACATGAGGGTGTCCTTGGGCAAGGCACTTCACCCTACTTGCCTCAGGGCGGAATGTCCCTGTACTTGCTGTAAGTCACTCTGGATAAGAGCGTCTGAATAATGACTAACTGTAAATGTGATCGTCCATTTCCCCCCCACAAAGTCTCTCGTCTCCACTGTGAAAGTGAGTCCTTCAAGATGGACCTCATCCTGGACGTGAACATTCAGATCTACCCTGTTGATCTTGGTAAGGAGCAGCTCCACTTGCCTGCCTGGCTCTCCCCATTTCACTGTGCTGCTGTCGTGTTGTTTAACGTCTGTTGACTGTTTATAATCAACGCATGATGTGGGTGGTTAGGGAGTTTGGGCTAGTAATCAGAAGGTCTCTGGTTCAAACCCCGGCTGTGGCAACATCCCCTTGAGAAAGGCACTTCACCATATTTGCCACAGGGGGAATGTCCCTGTAAATTCTGTAAATTGCTCTGGATAAGAACATCTACTAAATGCCTAAATGTAAATTAATGTGACATGCTTAGTGTGTTATATCTAATGTCTTGTCCTCACCACCAGGGGACAAATTCCGATTGGTTATAGCCAGCACATTATATGAGGATGGCACCCCTGATGATGGAGAGTACAATCCCCAGGACGACAGGCCGTCAAGGTACTGTGACATGACATAAGATAGACTCAAGGTGCATTGAGGTCATGCATCAAAGCAGGGGTCTCCAACCCTGGTCCTCAGGGGCCACTGTCCTGAAGGTTCGAGATGTTTCCCTGCTCCAGCACACCTGATTCTAATGAAGGGTCGTTATCGAGCTCTGTGGAAGCCTCATAATGACCCGTTGATTAGAATCAGGTGTGCTGGAGCAGGGAAACATCTGAAACCTTCAGGACAGTGACTCTTGAGGACCAGGGTATTTTAAAGGTATTTTGAGGGTTAATCCATAAGTGTTTGTTTTCCCTTCTCTCTAGGGCAGACCAGTTTGACTATGTGATGTACGGCAAAGTTTACAAAATCGAGGGTGACGAGACATCCACTGAAGCAGCGACGAGACTGTGAGTGACGTTCACGAGATTCGAGATTCGATCGTTGCGTTTTTTCAGTCCACATCTTGCTTGTAATAGAATCAGAATCAGAATTGGTTTTATTCACCAAGCAAGTTACACAAACATGGAATTTACTCTGGCAGGATGGAGCAAACAAGAACATATATGGAACTTAAATAAGATTTTAAAAAGTGGCCAATAGCTGTAGAGAGGGGGTGCATGAGGCAAGTAGGGTGAAGTGCCTTGCCGGCCGGGAATCAAACCAGCAACCTTCTGATTACTAGCCTGATTCCCTAACCCCTCAGCCACCTGACTCACCCCCCCTCCCGCCAAAGCTACCTTTATAACAAAGAAACATTCCTTTTCCTAAACATCTGATCTTACCTGTGGTAACTCTTGTGCACGTATGTGTGTGTTTGTGTGTGTGTGTGTTTCCCCCCTCAGCTCAGCATATGTGTCTTACGGAGGGCTCCTCATGAGGTTGCAAGGAGACGCCAACAATCTCCACGGGTTCGAAGTGGACTCCAGAGTGTACCTCCTCATGAAGAAACTGGCCTTCTGAAGGCACACAGCCCCCCATCGAGGTTCAGCTTCTCTCTCCGGGTCCTTCTGTCTGTCTGAAGCAAAGAACCACACTGTGGAAGGCTTGGGGGGGGGTGTGCTGCTTTACAGAAGAGCTGTTGGAAGACTTATAAGTATTTTTTTTCCATGGTAACTGTAGCTACTCTTGAAAAGATGGACTTGGGACTGAGAAGCTAATGAACCACAGCTTGTTCCATCTGTTAGGGAATCATGTAAATAAAGAAAACTTTTTTTTTATAAGAAGAGAAAAAGTTCACCTTCTTTAATGGGGTTTGTACTGACGAGCATGTTTGTTGTTCCACCATTATATGGCATTTTAAAGGCTGTTATTTTGCTTTCTCGTGTCCTGTTATCTTTCGGAAACCAGGTTGAATATCAGTCTGAAGGTTTGCAAGCTAGGGGTATTTTAGAGACTGTTCGTTTTTGTGTTGCCTAGGGACGGAATTCTGGCGCTTGTGTTTCAGAGATTGCTGTCTGCAGTTCTTGAAAATTGAATTAAATGTGTCCCTGAAAGAGATGGTGTGTGTGTGACACACACCTCAGTGTGTGCTGTAATGGAAGTCACAGGACAGGCTGCTCAGCAATGAGCTCTGGTATGTGGAAGACAGGAGTCCCAACATGAATCCTTCTCAACGCTGCTCTTTCGCCATTGACTGACATCACTTTCTAATGCTTTAAACCTGCTAATACTATATATTGAACAGATACGTATTCAGGCCGTGTTAGATTTTTATTCATCTCGATCTAGTTTACCCTGTGTAAGTCCTGAAGTAACTGAGCTCCAGTCACAGTGATCCTTAACACAGCCGGAATAAGCTGCACTGCTGATAAGCGGTAGATAATGAATGAATGAATAAAATTAGATTGCAAGCAGTGTTTTCTATCAACTTAAACCTTTTCAAACAGACATACTCTTTATTCATACACTTAATACTCTTTGGTCTGAATTAATAACCAGAAAAGGTGGAATAGGTTGCCCATGGTCATTAGCTACATATTATTCAGCTGTTTATGCTTTGGAAAGTCACCAAATCTTTATTTACTTTGAAAACTGCTGTGAAACTGAAAATACTACAGTGTTGGGCAACTTTTCATAAATAAAACGCATACTTAAAAAAAGAACATATATTATTACACGGGGGATTAATACAATATTTCTTGGGTGCATGTTTTTGATGCAGATGTATTTTTTAAAAGGCTACTGATTTAAAAAGGTGGTAAATTAGGGTGTATTTATTAATAACCTCGTTCCCAACAAATCCGACAACCGGAAGTGATTGCGTAACAGAGAAGATCCCTCCACCACAAAAACATCACTCGGGTTTCGATCCGGGGAGCCGCACCGCGGGCACGCGCCCTCCACTAAAGATCCCACCCGTGTCTCTTCTGTGCACGAACAGTTTCACGTCACACCCTTGTCAGAATGTGGGGAGTGGTTTCCCAAAAGATTTCCTGCTTTTTAAACAGGTTGTCTTATGTGATTGCAGAGGGCGTGTTGCACTGTTGACAATGCTGTGAACGGGAGGGTTTAGACGTGTTCTACCCTTCATCACCCTTCATCATCATCAGTCAGAGGAGGAAGGATGCAGTGCACAAAGTTCTGATTCATATCTCCATCAAAATGCTCTGTTGAGAAGCGAGCCAAAGCTCCAAGCTATGACCGCCCTGGATCTAACTGGCTGCAGTGTGTCAGGGATTAGTCTGTCTTGGTCTGAAGGGACGATCATTTAGGAAGATCTGTTCATGTTTACAGAATAATCACAATGACAACGTAAATTATTAAAACACACAATCAGTCAGAGGGACAACAAGCGATGGATTACCGGCGGAAAAAGAAGCTCACCTACTTCACTATAGGATTGATCTTCCTTCTGAGTGGAATCGAATATGGTAAATATTTACATTTATTCATTTAGCAGACTTCCAAGAGGTAAATGTTTGTGTTTTTTGTTGTTGTTGCATTGAGTAAATCCATGTATTTAGGCTGCTGTTGATTGGTTCATTGCTCAGATATTGTCAACAATACACCAATATAGGACCAGTCTCAGATGATTTATTTAAATCCCATAAATGTTCTTTATTTGTGTAACTTGCCTGGCGAATAATAAGGAGTTGTGATTCTGAGATGTCACATCACAAACTCAGTGAGTAAAGTTAAAGGAACAGACCACAGTGTTGATCCAAGCAGGAAGGCTGAAACCTGCATAGACATGGTCTATGGAGAGCAGAGTCCTGATGTAATCATTAGACAGGAAGAACCTTTTCACCCTAATCATTTATAGGGGATAGTTAAACTGCATACTATTGGTGGTGTAGACAGGTGAACTTTAAAAAGCAGTGTACCTTCGATGGTTTTCTACAGTACAAAAATGATAAATGCATTTTAAAAAGTTATTAAAAGGGTGACCTATAAATTAGTTTCAGATTGGTCTCAAAGTGCCACAGTTTAACGCAGTGATTCACAGGATTTGTAGAGCTGCATTTCTTTACATGATGATTAGATTTTATTTACTCTTAAAGTGAGATTACGGCACTGACATGCCCTTGTTTAACTCCTCCTGTCCCAAGTCTGTCCTTTTCTCTGTCTCATACATTCACACAAGGCTGGTCAGTATCCCTCCACAGTGCCTGTGCTTTGTAACAACCATTCCCAGCCAACGAACAACTATTCTAAGTCTGTAGCAAAAATTGCATTTGGTCAGCACTGTTCTTTGTTTGTCTCTGGGGACCTGGTTTACTTAGACCCGCCCAGATATGAAAGTCCAACTTTTTAAGAGGTTGACACCATTTAAAAGTATTTTTTGTTTGTGTGTGTGTGTGACCGTGTTTGAATAATCTATGCTAAATGTTAGAAAGTTGTTCCTCAGAGTCAGTGCAAAATGATTCCCAGTGATCTGATTAGGACCTAATGCCGAGAAGTTGAGGAGACTGAAGTCATTCGGCCTGCATACAGCGAACAGTGTTCCGATTGGCTGGCCACCAGCTTCTATCCAATGGCATGGCAGCTGATGAACTTGAATCCTCTGCAATGCGAGCACGGATTAGTCCGTCTCCCGGGTCACAATGACTGTGAGGGAACCTTCGATGACAACTGTATGCTGAATTATGAGTCATGTGATGCAGTCGGTGAGGATGTCAGGTTAGGAATCAGAAGGTCCCTGGTTCGAAACCTGGCTTGTTGTGTCCTTGGGTAAGGCACCCGGGGGGGGAGGGGGGGGGGGGGGGGGGGGAATGTCCCTGTAATTGCTGTAAATCCCTCTGGATAAGAGTGTCTGCTAAATGTAATGTAAATGTAAATTATTCAAGATGATGTCTCTGGTTCAAATGATTTATTTGCAGTATACTCACAGTTAACAGAACATTCAATGGAGGACACGTATTGCTACAGTAATCTGAAGAAGTGGTTGAGAACATCTCACATACTGGGCCTTATATAAACCAAGAACAAATGATCTTCTACATCAGCCGTCCCCAACCCTGGTCCTCAGAGCCCCACTGTCCTGCATGGTTTAGAATGTTTCCCTGCTCCAACACACCTGATTCAAATGAATGGGTTGTTATCTACCCTGGTAACGAACATGCATTAGAATCAGGCGTGTTGGAGCAGGGAAACATCATTCTAAACCATCCAGGACAGTGGGCCCTGAGGACCAGGTCTGAGGACCACTGTCCTGGATGGTCAATCAATCAATACAGCGGCCTTTGTGATTGGCTAACTGTGACATTTAGAGACAAGAATGTGAAATATGTTGCTAGGGCTCGTCTCGTGACATCTTGAACTGCGTCGTGTGAATACAGGTTACCTCTCTCCGCGCTGTGCTTACAGCATACCTAATGGTTCTAGGTTGTAGGTGGGCCTCTCTATTGTTCGAAATGTCTCACCTTGAGGTCCTCATTAGCACACGAGAAAACAGGTTTCAGATTAAGTCCATACGTTTAGCAAGTGAAGCACATTCTCTTTTAGAATTCTTCAAACAGCGCGACAAACTACAGTTCCCCAACTGTGACTTCTAATACGCCTGGAACACCTGAACCAGGTTCTTAACCTGTATGTTTAAGTGGGAGATGGATTAAGGGCGTCATATTTGGAATCATTTAATGCTGAGAAGCTCAGCAGTTTCCAACCCAGTTGGGGTCCACCTGTTGACCCAGTTCACCTACACCAGTGCCCAGTTCAACACACACCACTCTCCTTCATGCCAATGGCTCACCTGGGTTATGAGGTTGGTGTGAATAAGATTTTTGGATTAGGGGTTTCGTAAGGCGTTGGCCTCATGAGTGGAAGGTTGTGAGTTTGTACCCCGGCTGTGGCTATGTGATGTGTCCTTGGGCAAGGCACTTCTCCCTACTTGCCTCAGGGGGATTGTCCCTGTACTTACTGTCGCTTTGGATAAGAGCGTCTGCTAAATTAGTATTTGTTTCATTTATTTTAACAGAGAAGATATGGGGATTTTGCCATCAAATCTGTCTCCCCCCAATGTCAAAGTCAATCCTACGCCCTTGTTCTGACCAATGGTAACTTCTCGTCTTCTCGTGTTCTTTCAGCCGTGATCTTGCCCACGATATGGCGATACCTGCAGACGCTGGACGCAGCTCCTTACTTCCTGGGTCTCAGCCTATCAGCTTTCAGTCTGAGCGGTCTCCTCTCCGGCCCTGTGTTTGGCCTCTGGTCCGACCGGACCTGCGCCACCAAGAAGATCATCCTGTTCGCCAATCTCTTTGAGATAGTCGGTAAAGGCTTGATCTTATTGCAATGTTAAACTCCCCCAGTTGCTGGGCTTGTTATTGTTGTCCAGATCTTAAGGCTGGGTCCAACATTTCAGTGCAAGGACATTTCCCTTGCATGACTCTCACTTTACAGTAAAAACAAGTAATAAATACATTTGCACAGCAGGTTTCTACAAATTCAATCGATTCATGTTGACACCCCCTACTGCAGGAGTCGGCAACCCTGGTCCTCGAGGGCCACTGTCCTGAAGGTTCTAGGTGTTTCCCTGCTCCAGCACACCTTATTCAAATGAAAGGTCATTATCCAGGCTTCCACAGAGCTTGATAACAATCCATTCATTAGAATCAGGTGTGCTGGAGAAGGGAAACATCTCAAACCTTCAGGACAGCGGCCCCTGAGGACCAGGGTTGTCCACCCCTGCCTTACTGACTTGGTCACTTGCTCTCTCTTTCTCCCTCCTGTAGGGAACTTCATGTATTTCATGGGCTATTCCAAATGGCTCTTGCTGTCCAGCAGACTTGTAGCAGGTGAGAAAATTCATTATTCATTATCAGTCATTATTGAAACTGCTGTTCCAGAATAATCCGGTGGCAGCTCATGACGCATTTGATTAAATATGCTCTTTGGAATCTTACCCAGTCGTGGACAAACATCATGCAAAATGTTGCTTTCTATGAATCACTCATTAAAGTGCAGATTAGCGCTTTCTCTCACAAGATACTAGGATCTCGATAGGTAATATATGTGTCTATCTTAATACTGTATATTGGCTTCATATTAGATTAGATTAGATTCAACTTTAATGTCATTACACAGGTACAAGTACAGGGTAACGAAATACAATTAGCATCCAACCAGAAGTGCAAAACAGTTATTACAACAGAATATAATTGTAATTGTATACTCAGAATATACACAGTATGAACAGTATAATCAAGAACATACAGGGTATGTACAGATTAAAGTGATTTAAGACAAATGTACAAGTACAAGATGCTACAGATATTGACTTATCAGATATTGACTTATCCGATATTGACTTATCAGATATTGACTTATCAGATATTAACTTATCAGATATTGACTTATCAGATATTGACATATCAGATATTGATTTATCTAGAGATCTACAGATATTGACTTATCAGATATCGACTTATCTAGAAATGATGGCCCCACGTTCATCTCAGTGATTGACATGTGAATGTGTTCTTCTCGCAGGGATAGGTACCGGTGCTGGTTCATCCATCTTTGGCTTCCTGAGTCGAAGCACCGCCCCAGAAGATCGTTCCACCGTGTTCGCCGCCGTCATGGCGTGTCGGCAGGCCGGCCTCCTGATTGGTCAGTGCTCGTCGACATCATCGCTCACCTTTAGTTGTTTTGCTGACGTGTATCTTGCCCATGACGTTAACTCCTCCTGCAGGTCCAGCGTTCAACATCTTTCTCCGGCTCTGCGACTTTCAGCTGGGTCCGTTTCTGGTCAATAAGTACACGGCCCCAGGGGTAAGATCTTCCAGAAATCTGTATTACTGACGGAAAAATACAGTTTATAGTCCTGTGTTTCTTACAGAATGACACAGTGTACTGGAACGCTACAAAACCTTTTCCCACAGTAGCGTCTACAAGATTTAGGCTATTAAAACGACATACAGGGTAAAGCAGTGGTTCTCTATTTTGGTCCTCAGGACCCACTGTCCTGCATTTTCTAGATGTTTCCCCATCACACGCTTGATTCAAATAAATGGTTGGCATCAGACTTCTGCCGAGCTTCATAATGACCCATTCATTTGAATCAGGTGTGTTGGAGCAGGGGAACATCTAAAACATGCAGGTCACTGGGCACTGAGGACCAGGGTTCTGGACCAGGGTTCTGGACCAGGGTTCTGGACCAGGGTTCTGGACCAGGGTTCTGTAGGGTTCTGGACCACTGGTATCAAGAACTAAAGTCTCCAGACAGTATTCAGATTCAGAATACTTTATTAATCCCCTTGGGGAAACTCTTTGGCAGGACAGTGCCCACCGAGGCAACACGACAAAGTACATTATCGGCACACACCTGTGTTCTGGTGCCATTTTTGCATTCAACAGAAAGGCACAATGCTGATAGTGTGTCCAACCCTGGTCCTCGAGGGGCCACTGTCCTGACAATTTTAGATGTTTCCCTGCTCCAGAACACCTGATTCTAAGGAATGGGACGTTATCAAGCTCTGTGGAAGCCTCATTTGAATCAGTGTGCTTGAGCAGGGAAACATCTAAAACTTTCAGGACTGTGGGCCTCGAGGACCAGGATTGGACACCCCTGCTCTGATACAGTGGAAGGGTTGGGGTTCAGAATCAGAATCTGAGAATCAGAATGAGGTTTATTCGCTATGCAAGATTAACAAACATAGAATTCACTGTGGCAGAAATGAGCAAACATAGAACATATATGTGGCATACCAATAAAAAAATGAATACAATGTAAAATGCACTACACTACTACTACGGATTCGCTCCAAATCTAACGTTGTTGCCTTATTTCGACCCCCAGCTCTTCATGTGCCTGCTGTGGATCCTCCTTCAACTGGCAGTGGTGTTCATGTACTGGGACATACCAGCCCAGGATACGGGGGAGCGTGGCGACAGCTTGGGGGAGGGAGAGGCGGTGGCAGGAGAGGTGAAGGTGGAGGGGGAGGAGACCGACGGGGATGACGACGAAGGGAAGCCCCTTATGAGGTCCCGGGAGCTCCTGGGCTCCTACGGTTCGGTGGTCACCCCTGATCCCCTGAGGCAGGACACGGCCATCTCCAACGGCGACCTCTCTCGCATCTCCCCGCCGCCCTCGCCTCCGCCCGAGCTGGACGGGACCGGCAACCCCTTCAAGAGGTTCAGCATGAGTCGAGGTGCACGAGTGATTGTTTCGGCTTCCGTGTCACACGGGGGACACAAACCGTTTGAGCTTGGAAGGTATTCCCGTACAGAAAATGAACTTCTCCCCCTCTCTCTGTCTTTTCATGGGTAGAGTTCCTTAGAGAAGAAGTGGTGGTTCTTCTGACCGCCCAGTTCATCACCCTCTTCAACCAGACAGCACTTGAGGTGAGCGCCTTTCATCGCACACTGACAGCGACAATCGAGAACGACAGGCAAGATGAACAGAAAGACATCCATGGTTGACCAACAAACCAAAAAAACTTGACAGAAGATCGATCATTTGGTTCTCTTCCTTGTCAGAAAGCGTATGGATGACTAAACCAGCGAATAGCTCGTTAGTGCTTCATGTAGGTTTGAAATGGTGCCTTGATGAAGTGCATGTCAGCAAATTAAACGAGCTAAGAAGCCTTAATAACCCTCTTAGGACTTTGAAGATCAAAGCATTGATTGTTTCCTGATGAACTGTGTGATGTCATTGTGGTGGGAGCCAAAAAGATGTTAACTGCTGCTATGCTACTTTGAGCACCACACTCTAGTCTCGCTGTGCTCCATATTTGCATTTCAGTCATTCATCAGACGCTCTTATCCAGAGTGACTTACAGCAAGTACAGGGACATTCCCCCCTGAGGCAAGTAGGGTGAAGTGCCTTTTCCAAGGACACAACATCATGTTAACACAGCCAGGGTTCGAACCAGCGACCTTCTGTTTACTATTCCAATTCCCTAACCACTCAGCCACATGACTCTTATATACTACCACACTTCTTCCCAACATCGCTACACTTATTTGTACTTTAGACACTTTGTACATAGAGCCTAGAACAGAAATAATCCATCTGGAAGTCATCAACACCAAAAATGTCTTCTCTTGTCCAGAAATGACACTTTTTTCCCCCCCCCTCCCCTTTGCAGACCATGGTGACCCCGTTGACCCAGAAGTACTTCAACTTCGGGGAGCTGGAGAACAGCGTGATGTACTGTATCTGCGGCGTGGAGGTCATCGCGGGCTTCCTGTTTGTGCGCTGGCTGAGTCAGCGAGCAGCAGAGAGGGTGGTGCTGGCTGTGGGTCTCATCCTCTGCAACATCTCCTGCGTCTGGTGTCTCATCTTCCTAGCCAACCCCCAAGGTGAGGGGAGGAGACCTACCAAGGAGCACAGCTTGTTATGTGGCTGGAGCAGTTAGGAGGAGCTGTGGTCCCGGAGTCATGTGGCTGAGCGGTTAGGGAGTTAAGAGACTAGTAATCTGAAGGTACTAACCGGGTTTGAATCCAGCTGTGCCAACATGACGTTGTGTCTTTGGGCAAGGCACTTCACCCTACTCGCCTCAGGGGGAGAATGTCCCTGTACTTGCTGTAAGTCGCTCTGGATAAGAGCGTCTGGTAAATGTGAAAGCTCCTGAAATGTTTTTCTTGTGTTGTTTAATATGTTGTTGAATCCCCTCCCTCTCCCTCTGTCTCCAGGTGGCTTTGCTTGGCAGCTCGGTGAGTTCATCATCGGTGTGTTCTTGCAGGTGCTCGGACTCCCCTTTGTAGCAGTGGCCCAGGTGTCGCTCTTTTCCAAAGTCACCTCAGAGAAGACTCAAGGTGAGGAATGGCGCCCTCTAGTGGAATGTTTTCTCAAAATCTGAATTCCTTTTTATTGGCTCTGCAAGTTACACAAACATAATTTACGGTGGCAGTACGGAGAAAACAAAGCACATATAAGGTACATCGA
Organism: Protosalanx chinensis; assembly: GCA_030340685.1. Classification (NCBI taxonomy): domain Eukaryota; kingdom Metazoa; phylum Chordata; class Actinopteri; order Osmeriformes; family Salangidae; genus Protosalanx; species Protosalanx chinensis. The sequence goes on from CM059340.1 coordinate 1,083,552, forward strand.
TAAAGATTAAAAATAAAAGTAGGCAGTAGCTGTACATGGATAGGAGTATGAGCACAAATCTTGCCACGGTCGATGGAACAATTCAACTTCGGCGCTCCAAACTTTATCTGCTCCTCCGAGACAGTCCTGCACTAAATGCCACACATTGTATAGGTTACATTTTTTTTATTGTGTTTTAAATACTCTTTTGTGGTTCTTTGGTCCTCTTGTTAATTTGGGTGTGTTTCCTCAGGGTTCAGTCAAGGGGTCCGTCGCTCAGTTGGAGGTCTGGCGACCATCTTAGGGCCACTGTGGGCCGGAGGACTGACAAGTAATCTTTACATCATGCTGGGAGTGATGATGGCTTTACTGGCCCTGCTTACTGTGAGTATTGTGTGTGTGTGTGTATGCTTGTGTGTTTGTGTGTGTCAGTCTGAATTTGTCCGGCTGTGTCAACACGACGTTGTGTCCTTGGGCAAGGCACTTCACCCTACTCTCCTCAGGGGGGGAATGTCCCTGTACTTTGCTGCAAGTCCCTCTGGATAAGAGAGTCTGATAAATGACAAAACCTAAACATGAATAAATCATGAAAACTGATATGGAAAATATGTGACTACACGTCTGCAAACTATAATAGGATTCTGTCTGAAATAGCTGATATTCATTCTGTTCCCTTAAATCCAAGGTCCTTTTGAGAAGAAATGGTTGTGGTTATTGGAAAATATAATGAAATGTCATGAAATCCACGATATCACGTGGAGATTAATAGTGTATCGTTTCAAAAAAAAAATCTTAAAAGGGGACATTTCAAGCACAGCATATTTAACTCACTAATTTACATACAAACTAACAGAAAACTTTATTGTGGTACGTAGGTTCGAGACCTAGTAAATGAGTCATAAAGGGACACTTGGGTCCTTAAAAAGGTGCAAATGAGTCAGAAAAAATCCCAGTTGTTCGTGGTCTAAGACTCTGTCCATCTTCTAGATAATGCTGTTCTTCTCCTACGACCATCTGGTGGAGCCTAGTGTGGTTGAGCACGCCGACAGCTCAGAGGATTGTGGGTGATTGGGGACAAGAGTCCAGGACAAGAGTCCAGGACAAGAGGAGCAACGTAACAGGTAAGAGTTTTAGATGAGACACTCACATGGCACTTTTCACTGTTTATTATCTTCTTTCAAGCTTCCCAAATTACAACATGAACTGTTTCCTTCTCTCTCTCTCTCTCTCACTATCGCTCTCTCTCTAACTCTAACTCTCTCTCTGTCTCTGTCTCTCTCTCTCTCTCTCTCTTTAACTCTGTCTCTCTCCCTCCCCCTGTCTCTCTCTCTCTCTCTGTCTCTCTCTCTCTCTCTCTGTCTCTCTCTCTCTCCCCCTGTCTCTCTCTCCCTCCCCCTGTCCCTCTCTCTCTGTCTCTCTCTCTCTCCCCCTGTCTCTCTCTCTAACTCTAACTCTCTCTCTCTCTCTCTCTATCTTTGTCTCTCTCTCTCCCCCTCTCTCTCTCTCTCTCTCTCCCCCTGTCCCTCTCTCTAACTCTAACTCTGTCTCTCTCTCTCTCAAACTCTAACTCTCTGTCCCTCTCTCTCTGTCTCTCTCTCTCCCCCTGTCCCTCTCTCTAACTCTAACTCTATCTCTCTCTCTCTCAAACTCTAACTCTCTGTCCCTCTCTCTCTGTCTCTCTCTCTCCCCCTGTCCCTCTCTCTAACTCTAACTCTGTCTCTCTCTCTCAAACTCTAACTCTCTGTCCCTCTCTCTCTGTCTCTCTCTCTCCCCCTGTCTCTCTCTCTTCCCCCCCCCCCCCCCCCCTCATATGCACGTTTTAGGTTCACTTACCAAGGATAAAGGGGGTGGGGGCTTTACAAACATGATCTCCCTACGGCTTCGGGCCCAGTGGCACCAAAGACGTGAAAAAACAAAACTAGATGTCAACACTTGCAAACACCTTTCGGCCCCCGGAGTGCTTCCCCCTTCCCTTGGGGCCCCTGGAGTGCTTCCCCCTTCCCTTGGGGCCCCTGGAGTGCTTCCCCCTTCCCTTGGGGCCCCTGGAGTCTGCGTACTGCACACAGTCTACAGCAGGGGTCCCCAACCCTGGTCCTCAGGGGCCACTGTCCTGCATGTTCTAGATGTTTCCCTGCTCCAACACACATGATTCTAATGCCTTTACATTACCAGGATTCTTTCAAACTAGATAAAGACCCATTCATTTGAATCAGGTGAGCAGAGAAACATCTAGAACATGCAGGACAGTGGCCCCTGAGGACCAGGGTTGGGGAACTTCACAAAAAACTTCACATGATGAATGTACTTCTCTGGAAATATATATATATTTTTTTCCTGTGGAAATATTTGATCAAACTAAATCTGAGGCAGTGTGGATGTTATGTGCATAGTGCTTGATAGCAAAGGGACTGTATACTATTACAGCGTTCAACGTCAAGACATCCATTTGTTTTAAATGCAAATTGAGATGTACGGCCACAACCCACTGGATTTGATCATTTCCGTTAAGTTATCTACAGGTGGATTGATCAATTACCTGTTTTGAAATGAAATACACCAAAAATGGTAAGCTTCGTCACTTGTGTGTTACAATATGTCAAACTGTGTAAACAGACGTAATAAGAACAGCAGAGGGCAGTTTGACCGTTACTGAGATCAAATGTACCGTAACAAGGTTTGGTAACAGATCTCACCTAGACTCCTCCACCATGAATATGTTACTGATAAGCAGTGTGCGGTCTTAACACTAGTTTAATATGTCAAGTTAACCAAATATAGAATCCGAAAATGTGAAAAAATTAAGAATTAAAATAAATGTTGGAATTAAGGCATCTTTCCAACATGTGTAGTCAAAGGATTCTTTGTGTTAAAAGACAGACATGTTGAACTACGAACTTAAAATCTATAAATATTTTTTGTGTGTGCTGGTGATATAAGATTCCTGTAGATTATGGTAAAAGATACGTAATTGTCAATTGAAGTTAATTTTGTATTTATTTGTAAATTCATCATCACCTACCTAAACTGTTTAACGAGCACAATTTACTTTTCCGAATGTTCATTATTTAAAAAATATGCAAAATAAATCATAAACACCTCACTGTATATTGTCAGATTTTCTTCAAACTTGATGGTTTGGTATCTTTTAAATGGACGCATCAAATCTCACAAATTATTTTCCATCCATTTTCAGTGGTCATCATTAGAAAAAAAACTTGAAATGTGTGAAAATAAATGGCTAACTCTATATTTCTATCATATATTCTTATGTAAATCCTAGAAATAGCCAATAACTTTCACATTTTGCAGTAGCTCTTTCTGATGAAGCAGTTATAGCTGTGCGGGGTCCTTTTTGCGTGAACATTTTATATAAAAACCAGTGCTACAGTAGAGTTGAGCAGAAATGGATCACATGCCAATAGCTTTGCCTGATGTAGTTAATTGTAAGTAATAATTTTTGTAAAAACGAAGAAAAAAAGAGGAAATAATAAATAATTTTTGAATTTATTGGGAAAAGACCAAGATCCATAATGAGGACCTCCTACGTTTGAAAACGAGGGCCTCGAAGACTGAACTTAATATGGAGTTCTAATGTCATTTGTAGCTCAGATAAGACAGTCTGAAAAATAATAACATGCTCCAAGTTTTTATAAACTATTCTATATTTATATAAAATCATGTAATTTAGGATTCTATTTAATTCATGTTGTCTTATTATCAATGTATTATTTTAAATTATACATTTTTTTTTATCAGAAGAGCTTTACAAATGGATTCAAATACATTTACAGACATTTAGATGCTTTTGTATGTAATTATTTTCTTTGGCACTAGATGGTTGAAATTAATTCTATGTTTTTTGGTGTGATTCTCTCTCCTTTATCTCATTCCACTGAATGTTGCTGCCTGGAAGACCCATTGAACCATATTAACAAATAAAAATAAACTAATTTGAAACATTCAAACTGACAACATTGTTCTAGAATGTTTAGAATTCTTAAACTGTACTGAAAGTCAATTTAAACTATTTTACCGCTGTGGCAATGTATTTACTAAATTAAAAAATCAAGAACCATCAGCTTTTACAGCTTAATTTCCCTCTACCAATATTGTAAATATTTTGTAAACTCGTTTGCTGAAAATACACCCCAACCATTTCTCTGATTTGACTTTATTGGAAATGTCCAAAAATCTGCCACTGTCAAAAATGTTCCATCTCAATGTGGGCAAACACAAGTTTGGAAAAGTTAATTTGGCATTTACTATGTTAAAAGTATTTTATTGCGTATTCACCCTAAACCAAGATTTAGAATTTGCAGTAAAATGTTGATATTAATTTACGGGGGTCGATTACTTGAAACATTTGTGATTTTTGATCTCCATCATAACACAGTCTTCAGGATGATTGTGTTAATGTGCTAACAGTTAGGTAATAGGAGAGAATTAGTCAGGGGTTCGAATATGCATACAGTATATTCTGGTATCAAGTAGAGGCAAAATAGATATATCTACAATAATCTGTTATTGTTACCAAAAAATATAGATTCTGATTGAATTTGATGGCTTATTCATAATAATATTGAGGTACACATTTTCTGATTTAGTACACTTTCATTGAATCGTACATACAGACTCTGAACGTACATAGAGAGGACATGTCAAGGTTTCAGTAAATGTTGGTGAATATGGAAAGTTCTGGCGCCCGCTGTGCCACTTGTTGTCCGCCGAGTCTGACGACCCACCAGCAGGGGACGCTGTGGCATCGTGGAGTCGCAACCCGGTTCACCCTCCAACCCAGCGCATCGCCAGGCTGGGCGAGTCCAAGCGCTCGCCTTTCCTGAAGACCCCATCGTCTGTCCCGATGACGCGTTGGCGAAGGGGTGTGGCCAGTGGCGCTGGCCTCTCGGTGAACCCGGCGCACGCCAGTCGGGGGGGGGGGGGGGGGGGTGGGCGAAGGGAGGTGGTGGGGGGGAACAGGGCCAATGACAGGGATATTTCAGTGGCTTTTTAGTGAACCCAACACCACACCCCCCGCAGCAGCAGTCTGACCGAACAGTGACCCGCCGATTGGGGTCAGAAGTTTAGACACGAGTCACGTGTCGCCTCTGAGGTAACAATCGCCCGCTCGCTTCTGTCCTGCCCCACTTCCACAACGAATCAGCGAACATTAAAAAGAAAAGGATTCCGAGACGTAAACAGCAGGCGTACAACGGACGCGTGAACTTTCGGTGAACTCTGGAGCTTTTCCGCCAAAGGGGGCGGGGCCCAGCGTGGCAGGTCGCGGGTTACTGAACTGGACCCAAATATGTTGAAAACAGCGAGGGAAGGGCGGAGGGGAGTAGCATTTTTTTTTGCAAGCTCATCCGTGCTGCCTGACCGCTGGTTGACCGCGGGCGGAGGGGGGGGGGGGGGGGGAGGGGGTTAGGAGAGGAATTTAGACGGTGCTTTGTGACGTGGGCGCTGCTGTGACAGAGCAGCGTGGTGGTGTGTTCACCCACAAGGCACTGGAGGGAGCTGTGTTCCAGCAGCAGATCCTCTAATATCACCAGACATCGCTGAACTCACCCCCCCCCCCCCCCCCCCTCAACGCTGTTCCCATTCCGCTCTTTGTTTTCACGAGAAAACGCGACACGAAGACGAGCGATTGCTTCACAAACCGTTTCTTACTTTTGTGTAGGAATCGCTTTGGATAAAAGCGTCTGCTAAATGAAATGAATAATTGATGATGTATTGCGACACCACAGCTATGTGCTAACGTTGTTATATTTTTCGCTCCTCAATTCGAATAACGATGGGATTCATGTTGTGTTGTGCTGGTCGGAAGGTCCCTGGTTCAAACCCCGGTTGTGTCAAACATGATGTTGTGCCCTTGGGCAAGGCACTTCACCCTACTTGCCTCAGGGGGAATGTCCCTATAGTTGCTATAAGTCACTCTGGATAAGAGCGTCTGATAAATGACTACATGTAAATAGAATATTCCGCTTGCAATGTGTCAGGAGAAGGATTTCAACGGCTGGTAAAAAAATCTCTTGTCGCCTCAGTCCCCAAAAAAGGTTAGGGTGCCTGCAAATGTTGACACGTCCCTCCTACATGTCACTCCTCAGAGGTGCGTTTGACCTAACGAACAGGAAGATCCTCAGCCTCAGTGAAGAGAGGCTGTCTTCCTGTCTTCAAACGAGCACATCTTAGCCCAACGGTTCACGGTTCAGTTCCCTCGCGGAAGTCCCCCCCCCCCCCCCCCATACGATCACTTCAGTGCACGTCTACTTGCTCTTGTTACACCTTGCGCTTGTTCGACGCCGTGTCGCCCCCTTCTCTTACCCTGCCCCCCCCCCCCCCCCCCCCCCCCCCCCCCGACGCACTAGGCTGGACCTACCGACCGGGTTTATACTCCGCACCTTTGCCATGCACCCCCGCCCCCCCCCCTTCCCTTACCCCGCCCAAACAACAACAACAACAAGAAGAACAGGGGACGGTTATGTCACCACATCCCCATCATCCTCTACACCCCCCCCCTCCACCCCCTCACCCCCACCTCCTCCCACTTTACTTGGGATCTTTTGTTTCTGCTCCCTCCCCTCACTCTGCCATACCCCACCGCCCGGCCCCCCCCTCCCACCGCCCCCCCCACCGCCGCACGCACGCACACCCGGGCGCGGGGGATTACCGCCCCATCTGTATCGCCAGGCCAAGGTTGTGCTAAGCCGATGGGAGCCCCTGCTCAGCGAGGCGCTGCCGATTGTTAACCCTGATTAACTTGACGTGCCGTTAGGCGGGGAAACTGTGTGAAAATCAAGTGCATGTCGTGACCCACTGGCCTGCCAATGAACCAAGAGGGAACTGAGGGAGGGAGGGGGGAGGGGGGGGGAGGGGGGGGGGAGGGGGGGGTAGAAGGATGGTTTGACGACAGAGAGAAAGCGAGGGAGAGAGCGGGAGAGAGAGAGAGGGATGAGGGATGAGTATCGGAGGCTGTTTGTGATTTGCTTCCTTTTAGAGACAACAAGGCGAGCTGGGGGGGAGGGGGGGGAGGGGGGGGAGGGGGACGACTACACACACACGCATGGCCGTCCTCGTTTGAACGTGTTGTTTCCTAAGAATGCAACGGAGGCTGTCAGCATCGATAAAGTCTCAGAGGGGGAAAACACAAAGTTTGGTTGACTTTCATGGCTGTGGGGACGTGTGGTGCATCAGAGGAAATGAAAGATTTAGCAACATCTGAATTTTATAACTTAGGGTTAGTGTGGCTACGCCTGAGGAGAAGAGAGGAGAAGGAAAATAGAGTAATAGACGTAAATAAATGATCCCTTTGGGGTATGATAAAATCCTAGATTCATGGATACACTCATTCATTGTGTGTAAACAAATCCTGTTCTTAATACCGTATGTACACTTCCCACTGAAAATAGGAAATATATACACTTTATTCACAATATAAATATTGGAGGATTATATTTGGAGATCACAGATTACCTCTGAAGTGATGTTTGAAAGTGAAGAGATACATCGGTTTGTCTGAATTAAAGTACAATTCAAACTTAAAAGGCTTCGTTAAAATTGACACCTGTGGCAATTACCCCGCTACATTTTACAACTGTTCTGAAGATACTTATTTAAATTAGTTTCTAGTTGTAAAATGGTGTGGACACAGGCAAGGCTTCTCAAAGAGCTTCGATTCCTGTCAAGAATTTTAGAGAATATATTTGATACATACTCTGAAGTCTGTTTCCACCTTCATGGATGAGTGGCTATCTTGCATAGCATGAATGTGTGTATGAACAGTCCTTTTAAAATAGCATCATTGCGTGTCGTTGTTTATGCCCTCGAGCATTGCTCGTTCCGTGGAAATATGGTCAACAAATCATTGCCAGAATCAGGATGAACCATGGCAGTACATAAAACAATGGGAGTTCTTTTTTTCCTATATCTGAAAAAGAATAATACAGAACTCTTTTACAATTTCATGAAAATTAGTTGGATCGTTGACTTAGTTGACAAGTAATCACAATGCACACAGCACGTACTTGTACATGGACACTCTCTCAGTCGAGGGAACATAAAACTACAACTGACAACTTTTAGAGACATGAAACAACATTCATTTAGTCATTTATCAGACTCAGACTTACAGTAAGTACAGGGACATTCCCCCCCTGAGGCAAGTAGGGTGAAGTGCCTTGCCCAAGGACACAACGTCATGTTTGACACAGCCAGGGCTCGAACCGGGTACCTTCTGGTTACTAACCCGACACCCTAACCCCCTGTGTCACATGACTCCCTCATCCCTTAATAAAGAAGGACAGGAACAGGTTCAAATCTTAAACGAACTTGGCCCCTCCCAGCTTTGTGTCTTCAAGGCTGTTAACCATCAGACCACTAATTAATCTTCTTGGCATTATGAGATGAGAAGCTTTTGGCTTTCGGCCTTGATCAAGTCAACGCATATTTATTAGGTGACCTTTTGGTTTCCTTGGATACCTCTGATTCCGACAGAATGCGTTGTCTGTTACAGCTGTAAAACATGTCGGCAACGACGCTCTGAAAGAGTTTCACGCTGAAGCGTTTCCTCTGGCTGAGCAGACCTCAAGTATGCTTCTGGTGCTCTCCTCCTTCACGCAGTCTGAGTCAATATTCACCCACAGCTGACTCCAGACCAGCCTACGTCACATATCCAGAGCCACTTACAGCAAGTACAGGGTGAGGTGCCTTGCCCAATGGCCGGGATTCGTACCGGGGAACCTTCCGATTACTAGCCTGGCTCCCTTACCGCTCAGCCACCTGACTCGCTCCAGCTACTGAGAGCTAGCCCGCCCTGCCCCTGCCCCGCCCCCCCCCCCCCCTCACCCCTGGGGCGGTTGGGCGTCGGGTATCACAGCTAGGCATGGGTGGACCGCAGGACGGTAAGAGAACGAGACAGTGGGAGAAGAGAAGAGGTAGGTGGGGGGTAGAGAATGTGTGATGAAGGGGCAGGAGGGGGCAGGAGGGGGCAGGAGGGGGCAGGAGGGGGCAGGAGGGGGCAGGAGGGGGCAGGGGGGGGCAGGAGGGGGCAGGAGGGGGCAGGAGGGGGCAGGAGGTCCTGGGACGTGTTAGCATTGCAAAGCAGTGACCTGGCAGTAAGCATCCCAGACAGTAGCAGTTTGATTTGATCGGGCAGCGCTGTGCTGTTAAATTGCTCATTAAATCCAATTAGGCAGAGGACGGAGGGCTAGGCTGAAAGGGGGCTTGCCTCTGTGCTTCTGGGAGGGATTGCGTGCGGAGCGAGCAGCGAGGCTCGCTAGCCTGAACTCCTGACCTTGCAGCGGGGATGGAGGGGGCCTTGAAGGACGGGGGACCTTAACCAACCCACCCCCCCCCCCCCCCCGTCCCACCGCTCTCCCCCCCCGTCGCGCTGAGATTCGCCCGCACACAAACAAAACGTGCGTTCCTCTCGTTCTCGTCCGCTTGACCGGCGCTCTCATACCATGACGACAGTCCTTCTGGTTTCATCGTCCCTCCCTCCCTCCACCCTCACCCCTCCCTCCCTCCCTCCACCCTCACCCCTCCCTCCCTCCCTCCACCTTCACCCGGGGGGGGGGGGGGGGGGGACAGAAGGGGGCGACACCCATTTAAAGTGTGAACAGGGCAGGAAGCAGTCGCCCCCGTTTAAACCCCTCTTAGTCCCCCCCCCCCGGCCCCTCACCCCCCCCCCCCACCCCACCCCACCTCCGTGTCGCATCAGTCATTGTTTCAAGGAATGTCAAAGAGCGACTTATCCAGAGCGACTTAGAGCGACTCTGCTGGGAGAGACTCTCCTTCTGCTGTGTGACTTCCCTCTTCAGCTCGTCAAACCATCTGAACCAGTGACCTCATGCAAGGTCGACTCAGTGTGTTGACTAGATCATCAAAATACCAGGATGGAAACCTGCCACTTGGATCTGGGCGGGTCGTGGTGACGTGATGCCATGTGACAGCCAATGGAGGAGGAGTTTGTGAGACTTGTGTGTTACTTGTTTGCGAAGGAGAACAGTCCATGAGACTGTGGACATTTCTGAGTAATTCACAGACCGGTCGTGATTTTATTAATAATTTGTTATTTATGCTTTTTGTGTCTCGGTCAGAGTGGGGGACCGGAAGACAAAAAAATGATTGTCGACCAGAAAATGCAGTTATATACATTCCTTGGGCCAATATTTGAAATTGTTTACATAAAGCTCTTAGTACAAACCTACTACTGAAGAGAATACATAGCTTCTGGTATTGTATTATACTTTTTGAATCTCGTATGTACTTCTGTACTGTACTGTAGGCAAATACATAAAATATGTTATTTATAGTTTGGCAGGAAAAAAATCAGGACAGGGCAAGGACAGCAACAGATGTTAAAACTGTTATTATCAATAGTTATATATATACAGTATATAGTCAATAGAAATAATTGTCAATAATACCCCCCAAAAAATATTTACATGAATAACTAAATAAAACAGTGTGTTAATAATACTGTACGTAAACAGCAATGCTTTTCATTTATGGGAGATATATCCTTTCGCCCCCATTTTCCCAAAGATGATCATTTTGTCTGTACTTCTGGGCAGTATTTTCCTAACCCTGTATATACTGCATGATTCCTCATTTTCAAACCCCGTACATGCATTAAACATGATAAGATATTCTCCAGTCTGGATCCCTGCTCTAGATTCTCACCTCCTGTATTTTCACCGTAGCAACAGTCCACATTGTGTGCTTATTAAACCCAAATAAATCATTTAAGAATACCTCAGCAATAAATGAAGTAGCTTTTAGATTTCCTTGTTTTAAAGTGAAAACTGATAATATTTCTGATAGCTACAGCCACCATTGCGAAAAAGCTTTTTTGGGGGGCTAGATACAGGTTTTTTTAAGTACTTTAAATAATTAATGGTAGATTTAATCTAAAGCAGCTACCAAATGGTTTGAAACTAGGTTTTAAAACTGAGATCATCTGTGTTTTGCAAACAACACCTCATCTGTGTACCTTGTTCCACAACATCCAGAACAAAGTAGCATTGAATGGCTTTTTTTTTGTGCTGAAAGTATAAGCATAAGCATAATAGATTAATTGTATGTACACTTTAAGGGATTTACATACCTTTTATGTTTGTTTTTTAGTTTATTATCATTTCTGCTCACTAAATCACCATGATCAAGTTCAAAATGTTAGCATTTTAAGAATAATATTAATATAATTTGGCTTGGATTTGTTCAAATATCCAAGTAGGAGATATGACAACCAAACTGTAAAATATTAAAATCTGCAATCTTTACAAATGTTTAGCGAATCACAAACAAATAAATAACTCCTGCCTACATTTGAAATACAACCCATTAAATTACAAAATATTCCTGCAGCAAACAATTATACATAAATCTTCCATCGAAGTCATATAACTAATAATATAACTTATATTAATATAACTAATTAATATAAGTACTTCTGAATATAATATATAGTACACAGTACTGATGTAGTATATCTACCAAGTGCTATTATAAGGTTCAATCTTGGTAGCAGATTGGAATGATAAAGCAAAATTATATTATATTATATTAAATATATATATATACCACACAAGTAATCAACAGATAATGTACAACTGCTCGCACATAATTTGTTAATGTTAGTATCTACAAATGATGAACACTTAAGATTATATAATGTTAACATTATATAAATACATGAAATATGAATAGAAAACATGAATATGTCTTTTGAATGTATAATGGGTAAATAACACATCAGTACAATGCAACTGTGTAATCAAAGAATAAACAACTCATAATTAAATGTAAGGGTTGTTCCACAATGCCCCTAAAAAGTTTGCAAAGTTAATATAAAAAGATTGTTACACTCAATAAACTATAGATGTTTTTTGTTCTTTTGAAGTGTGAGCATTTTGTAACTGAAAAATTTGTTTTGAATAATATCACAATGATGTTGTGAAACCGTTAAAGTTTTACAATCAGCCAGAGATTTTATTTTTGCATAACATAACCATTAAATATGCCCTACCTACACGATTTAATACTGTGGTGGTGAAGTCACAAAGTAATATTACTTGTCAATGTGAGTCTTAAGTCATGAACCAGAATGTTTAACTGCTTTTCATGCAGCGTTCATCAACACATTAAACATTTGAAATCAATTATTTGTGGCATTAGAGTATAGTGAGTAATTATCCTGCTATTGTCAGACCTGGACAGTATGTTGCGTGTGCAACATTACATCAATGGAATCTCATAACGAGGGAGTTGAGTTCCAACAAGGAGACCGACAGCCCTGGAAATGTCACCAACACTACTGGACACAAGACATGCTCTCGTCCTGATCTCTCACACATCGCCACGGAAACCGTGACGAGCCAGGTCACTGTAGATGCTGTAGTGTGTTTCCGGAACATTCTGTCTGAACAATTCGACCAGACTCGCCTTAAAAACAGCTTCTCTGTTCCGGACTCAGAGAGCCTCGTTCCCTCTCGGAGGAGCGAGGCTGGGATTTGTCTAACGGCGGCCATGTTTGGCCTTCAGGGGAGGTCGATGTGAACATGGAGGGGGAACATTAGCGTCACGCTTGCTGGCTGAACTTTTCGCCTCGCTCTCCGTGTTGGGGGGTGGGGGGAAGGGGAGGGGGGGGGATGGCGGCGGGGGGAGACGACTCCCCCTGGGGAAAACCACTTATCTGGGCCTGAGCCCCATACCCAAGGGACTCGCTGGACTCGTCATCTTAAACATGTCAGTTATCAATAGAATTAAAACAATACGAATCTCTCGACTTCCTGTCTTTTCCTCTCAAAGGTGAGATGTGTATGACAAGTCATGTCACCTGCGGATACTAAATATCCTAAATACACTGGTCACACTGCTACTAGCCAAATTAATTCCAGGCCTCCCCTCAAACCCAAAAAATCCAGTCTGGTCTCTAAATGCTGTCAATCTGTTCCTAAACAGTAAGATACTGTGTTGATTTATCTAGAACTTCACTGATCCACACAGGAGTTGTGGACAGACGTGTTGATTGTAGCTAAACTTGGTCTGTAATTGATGGTGGTCTTTCCTGAACGTCCCCCTCCCCCCTTTGAGCGCGGAAGCAGAGCTCTTAAAACCAATCCTATCTGTAAACTCACTGTGGGGTAAACAGGGGATTAGGACGGCATTAAGCCTCTCGCAGAGCAACGCTTCCAGTGCCTTTGCGTGTGCAGGACCGAGTGAAGCTCTGGCCCACATTTCTAAATAGCCGTGTGTCTTTCCTGTGAGCATCATATGGCTCTGCACAAAGCATGTTCAGCCAGAGCGACGCTGCTCCCCCTCTTCTCTGTGTCGCTGGGGGTCATTCGTTCAAGTCATGGGTGGGAAAACAATGATAAACATGGACAAACAGACTCGCACATTTCCAAGCTCTACAGAGCAGAAGTAATCTTGACAAGCTACGATGGCAGGGACAAGCGCTAGCGAGTACTGGGTACTAGGTAGTGAGCAAAAAAAGAATGTCCTCCAATGTTATTTGAATTCACAAACTACCAAATAACCTGGACTATTAACATGGCTCAGTTCAGTCACTAGACTGCTTTCATGAATGTGGCCACGCGTTAATAAACATTGAGTTAACCAAGCTTTCAGTCAACGCTGAAGATAGTCAGTGTAAATGAATGGAAACGTGATATATTCTATTGTAATTATTTATTGTTGTTCAGTTACCATTTGGTACATTTATTAATTACCATAGTTGTATAAGAACAACTGAGAATTGTGTTATTTCTGGTTATTGTATCGAGTCATCAAGTCATGAGCATAAACCTGTCCCTTGGCTAATTATTAGAAATGGTCAATTCTATTTATATAAGTTATTTTCAACAAAAAAATTGCGTATGTAAAAACAATTAAATATACAATAAATATTGTGAAATGCCTTTGGTAAAATAAGACAAAAAACTGCTATTAGGGGCCTATTTAGGAATAAACAATGTTTGTATGTGTAACAAAAGTTTTTTTTATAAACAAATTCGGATAATCTTTGTTGTTCTTGCATAATGAAGACAGTTTTTTGATCTACAGCCCCCAAAAAATTGCACATTGATGTCAGGCGCCATTTTATAGACTGTGGGGATCATAAATGTTCAAGTCCTGCTTTATCATGAATTACTTAGGTTTCCACATTCAGAACATTTTGATGGATACATTTTACCTCAGGGAATACAATTAAACTCATCCTGAATATAAAATCAAATAATTTTCACTGTCTTTCATCATACAAGAAACTTGTTGGAACCTTTTTTATTTTTGGGCTGTGAATTAGAGCCACTGTCACACACTTAAGGAAAGCCTAAAACATTAATTGAATTGAATTCATAAATATAAAATGTAGTCAGGAAATGCTCATATGAATATTTCACCCTGATTCACTTGTGAAGAGATGCTGTTGTGCTTCACCATTAGCTTCTGACATGCTATGAATTCTTGTCACTTGATAAAATGTTCTTGCGTGACATTTTTGGTTATTTTGATGATACATTCAAATATTCAAGCAGTAAGTAAATTACCAAAGTGTTATTAATGTGTGTAGCAAACTATTCCACGAACAAAGCTTCTAAATAGTTTCAGTAAATGTAGGCTAAGCAATTAATTATTGAAACACTTTGGAATTTCAATTCTTGAAAAGTGTAACAAATATATGTTTTGTGAACTATTTTGTGAATAAAATAATAAAAAGCACAACAATATTTGAGATACATAATGATATAATATTTGTGGAAATGTTCAACTTTACGATTATTTTCATTTCATTTACGTTTAATGACTCTTTATTGCAAAAAAAGTAACAAAAAAATTAAGACGAATAATCAACAATACACTGTTAAATGTTAGTTGTTGTTTTGTCTTGTTATTAATGATTTGTTGTACTTACAATAATTTACTGTCTCTTCTATGACTATTTAAGGGGTTGTTAACTTCAGATCACCATCACATTATTTTATTTGGACTGAAAACATTCCAACGACAAACATTTTTGAACAATTGTAAAGTTGTGGTGATATTTATTAACCATTCACTCATTACTGCCCGATATAAAAACATTATATATATATATATATATATATATATATATATGACATGATCTCAAGCCAAAGTCTCTGTGACTGAATAAATAATTAATTAATACATAATTAATTCATTTCCAAGAATGATACATCATGAATATTACCGTGGTGATTAGTTTTCCCACCTGTCCTTAATCTCTAATTACAGTTGGGGTAAGAATTATAATTAGGGCTACATTTACATTCTGTCATTTATCAGACCCTCTTATCCAGAGCAACTTACAGCAAGTACAGGAACATTCCCCCTGAGGTAAGTGAAGTGCCTTGCCCAAGGACACAACTTCATGTTGACACAGCCGGGTTCCGAACCAGGGCCCTTCCGATTATTAACCCGACACCCTAACCGACTGCGCCACATGACTCCCAGCCACAGGGATAGGCATCAAATTAAGTTGAAGCCACTCTGACAATCCACAGGTTCAAATTGTGGTTGGCTTGACTTAGAAGTAGTATGCTCCCCCCCCCCTCCCCCCCCCCCCCACCCCCAATCCCTTCCAACCAATCAGCCCACCTTCAAAGCTGAACCCAGTCAAGCAAGCGTCACCCTCCCTTTCCCCATCAGCTACCGCAAAAGACGTCTGAATAATGCTCTCTGCCTGACAGGATAGCTTTAGCTGGCTTCAGAACTCAGGCCGTTATTGGTACGTTAGCG
This sequence comes from Protosalanx chinensis, assembly GCA_030340685.1. Taxonomy (NCBI): domain Eukaryota; kingdom Metazoa; phylum Chordata; class Actinopteri; order Osmeriformes; family Salangidae; genus Protosalanx; species Protosalanx chinensis. The sequence goes on from CM059340.1 coordinate 1,099,290, forward strand.
ATAGCTCTGTTTTGACAGACATGCTGGGAGTCTCCATTCGTCAAAGCCAGTCAGCCTGTCAAAATGTCCCCGTCCAGCAAAGTGACCTTTCAGACCGCTGGTCTTTCATCTGGTCTTCATGCTCTGCTGGTTATTTCACCCCTGGAAATGCCAGCGAGGGACATCACCGTTCATTTACCTCAGGTGTGTTAATGCCACCTTACCCTTTCTCCCTGTCAGAGTGGAGTTCTTCAGTGGAGTTTTATCCTCGTCTTGGTCGAGGGGGCAGTTCTCTTGGGCGTACGTGAAGCCCTCTGTGACATAGCTTTTTTTTTAAAGGCCTTTTTACAAAGACGTTCTGTTCGGATTCGAGTCGAGACAAAAGATTCGGTTCTGCAGACGAGTCGTTTGTCAGTTGAAGGGATGTGAACGATCGTGTACGCAGACGATGCTGTCCTATTTAGCCCCGTGTGCTATAGCCCTCGGCTAACCCTGCTTCCATTGTGTTTGCATGGCCAGCTAGCATTAACATTGCAGCCACGTCTTGACACGCTCTGGTGTCCAACAAACTACAGCAACATTCAGACTCTTAAGTTGTCTACACATCCGAAGGCTTTACACATTGGCCTAGTTCTACTTAGGACATACATGGGAAGGGATTGAAATCCACGTAGGTAAAACAAAGTATCACAGATATATCTGGAATCTTGATCATCACGGAAAAATTCCCAAATCCCCTTTACTACCCCGAATGGGTTTTTGATGAAATCTCGGATTTATTTTTCAGGAAATGCCTTTTTAGTCGAGAGATTTGCTCGGGTTCAGGCATGTTTCTGCCACTAGAGGGCATTAGGAGACCAAGTCAGGGAGCTTTGGAGAGATGTGTGGCTGCGTGATGTGGCTGCTGTTGAAGAACCAGGGATGGGAGGAGAGAGAGGATGTGTGGGGCTGTGTAAGCCAGGGAGAGAGAGAGAGAGAGAGAGAGAGGGAGAGAGAGGGCTGACCCTCAGATGAACTGTAAATCTGGTGGGATGGCAGCAGGGCATTGCTAAATGCCACCCTCACCCTGACAACAGAAGAAAAGAAGAA